>CM064510.1:38003606-38282489 GCA_032716605.1 Paralithodes platypus | reverse complement strand
TATCATTAGCTTGGTATATGAGGTCTGACCGGTATGGAGGTCACAATATTGACATAGGGGTACACTGTACCGGCTATGGTACACCAGGTACACGTTATAATAATAGAGGATTGTGTTGAGGGTTGGGGATAGGGTCTGGAGCCATAATATCATTAGCTTGCTTTGTAAGGTCTGACCGGTATGGAGGTCACAATATTGACATAGGGGTACACTGTACCGGCTATGGTACACCAGGTACTCGTTATATTAATAGTGGATTGTGTTGAGGGTTGTGGATAGGGTCTGGAGCCATATTATCATTTGCTTGCTATGTAAGGTCTGACCGGTAAGGAGGTCACAATATTGACATAGGGGTACACTGTACCGGCTATGGTACATCAGGTACTCGTTATAGTAATAGTGGATTGTGTTGAGGGTTGTGGATAGGGTCTGGAGCCACAACATCATTAGCTTGCTATATGAGGTCTGTCCGGTATGGGGGTCACAATATTGACATAGGGGTACACTGTACCGGCTATGGTACACCAGGTACACGTTATATTAATAGTGGATTAAGTTGAGGGTTGTGGATAGGGTCTGGAGCCACAATATCATTAGCTTGCTATAGAAGGTCTGACCGGTATGGAGGTCACAATATTGACATAGGGGTACACTGTACCGGCTATGGTACACCAGGTACACGTTATATTAATAGTGGATTGTGTTGAGGGTTGTAGATAGGGTCTGGAGCCATAATATCATTAGCTTGCTATGTAAGGTCTGACCGGTATGGCGGTCACAATATTGACATAGGGGTACACTGTACCGCCTATGGTACACCAGGTACTCGTTATATTAATAATGGATTGTGTTGAGGGTTGTGGATAGGGTCTGGAGCCATAATATCATTAGCTTGCTATGTACGGTCTGACCGGTATGGAGGTCACAATATTGACGTAGGGGTACACTGTATCGGCTATGGTACACCAGGTACACGTTATATTAATAGTGGATTGTGTTGAGGGTTGTAGATAGGGTCGGGAGCCACAATATCATTAGCTTGTTATGTAAGGTCTGACGGTATGGAGGTCACAATATTGACATAGGGGTACACTGTACCGGCTATGGTACACCAGGTACACGTTATAATAATAGTGGATTGTGTTGAAGGTTGGGGATAGGGTCTGGAGCCACAATATCATTAGCATGCTATGTAAAGTCTAACCGGTATGGAGGTCACAATATTGACATAGGGGTACACTGTACCGGCTATGGTACACCAGGTACACGTTATATTAATAGTGGATTGTGTTGAGGGTTGTAGATAGGGTCTGGAGCCATAATATCATTAGCTTGCTATGTAAGGTCTGACCGGTATGGCGGTCACAATATTGACATAGGGGTACACTGTACCGCCTATGGTACACCAGGTACTCGTTATATTAATAATGGATTGTGTTGAGGGTTGTGGATAGGGTCTGGAGCCATAATATCATTAGCTTGCTATATGAGGTCTGACCAGTATGGAGGTCACAATATTGACATAGGGGTACACTGTATCGGCTATGGTACACCAGGTACACGTTATATTAATAGTGGATTGTGTTGAGGGTTGTAGATAGGGTCGGGAGCCACAATATCATTAGCTTGTTATGTAAGGTCTGACGGTATGGAGGTCACAATATTGACATAGGGGTACACTGTACCGGCTATGGTACACCAGGTACACGTTATAATAATAGTGGATTGTGTTGAAGGTTGGGGATAGGGTCTGGAGCCACAATATCATTAGCATGCTATGTAAAGTCTAACCGGTATGGAGGTCACAATATTGACATAGGGGTACACTGTACCGGCTATGGTACACCAAGTACTCGTTATATTAATAGTGGATTGTGTTGAGGGTTGTGGATAGGGTCTGGAGCCACAATATCATTAGCTTGCTATGTAAGGTCTGACCGGTATGGAGGTCACAATATTGACATAGGGGTACACTGTACCGGCTATGGTACACCAGGCACTTGTTATATTAATAGTGGATTGTGTTGAGGGTTGGGGATAGGGTCTGGAGCCACAATATCATTAGCTTACTGTATAAGATCTGACCGGTATGGAGGTCACAATATTGACATAGGGGTACACTGTACCGGGTATGGTACACCAGGTACTCGTTTTATTAATAGTGGATTGTGTTGAGGGTTGTGGATAGGGTCTGGAGCCACAATATCATTAGCTTGCTATATGAGGTCTGACCGGTATGGAGGTCAGAATATTGACATAGGGGTACACTGTACCAGCTATGGTACACCAAATACTCGTTATATTAATAGTGGATTGTGTTGAGGGTTGTAGATAGGGTCTGGATCCACAATATCATTAGCTTGCTACGTAAGGTCTAACCAGTATGGAGGTCACAATATTGACATAGGGGTACACTGTACCGGCTATGGTACACCAGGTACTCGTAATATTAATAGTAGATTATGTTGAGGGTTGTGGATAGGGTCTGGAGCCATAATATCATTAGCTTGCTATATGAGGTCTGACCGGAATGGAGGTCACAATATTGACATAGGGGTACACTGTACCGGCTATGGTACACCAGGTACTCGTTATATTAGTAGTGGATTGTGTTGAGGGTTGTGGATAGGGTCTGGAGCCACAATATCATTAGCTTGCAATATGAGGTCTGCCCGGTATGGGGGTCACAATATTGACATAGGGGTACACTGTACCGGCTATGGTACACCAGGTACACGTTACATTAATAGTGGATTAAGTTGAGGGTTGTGGATAGGGTCTGGAGCCACAATATCATTAGCTTGCTATAGAAGGTCTGACCGGTATGGAGGTCACAATATTGACATAGGGGTACACTGTACAGGCTATGGTACACCAGGTACACGTTATATTAATAGTGGATTGTGTTGAGGGTTGTAGATAGGGTCTGGAGCCATAATATCATTAGCTTGCTTTGTAAGGTCTGACCGGTATCGAGGTCACAATATTGACATAGGGGTACACTGTACCGGCTATGGTTCACCAGGTACACGTTATATTAATAGTGGATTGTGTTGAGGGTTGGGGATAGGGTCTGGAGCCACAATATCATTAGCTTGCTATAGGAGGTCTGCCCGGTATGGAGGTCACAATATTGACATAGGGGTACACTGTACCGGCTATGGTAGACCAGGTACACGTTATAATAATATTGGATTGGGTTGAGGGTTGGGGATAGGGTCTGGAGACATAATATCATTAGCTTGATATGTAAGGTCTAACCGTATGGAGGTCACAATATTGACATAGGGGTACACTGTACCGGCTATTGTACACCAAGTACTCGTTATATTAATAGTGGATTGTGTTGAGGGTTGTGGATAGGGTCTGGAGCCATATTATCATTTGCTTGCTATGTAAGGTCTGACCGGTAAGGAGGTCACAATATTGACATAGGGGTACACTGTACCGGCTATGGTACATCAGGTACTCGTTATTTTAATAGTGGATTGTGTTGAGGGTTGGGGATAGGGTCTGGAGCCACAATATCATTAGCTTACTGTATAAGATCTGACCGGTATGGAGGTCACAATATTAACATAGGGGTACACTGTACCGGCTATGGTACACCAGGTACTCGTTATATTAAGAGTGGATTGTGTTGAGGGTTGTGGATAGGGTCTGGAGCCATAATATCATTAGCTTGCTATGTAAGGTCTGACCGGTATGGAGGTCACAATATTGACATAGGGGTACACTGTACCGGCTATGGTACACCAGGTACTCGTTATATTAATAGTGGATTGTGTTGAGGTTTGGGGATAGGGTCTGGAGCCACAATATCATTAGCTTGCTATATGAGGTCTGACCGGTATGGAGGTCACAATATTGACATAGGGTACACTGTACCGGCTATGGTACACCAGGTACACGTTATAATAATAGTGGATTGTGTTGAGGGTTGGGGATAGGATCTGAAGCCATAATATCATTAGCTTGCTATGTAAGGTCTGACCGGTATGGAGGTCACAATATTGACATAGGGGTACACTGTACCGGCTATGGTACACCAGGTACTCGTTATATTAATAGTGGATTGTGTTGAGGGTTGTGGATAGGGTCTGGAGCCATAATATCATTAGCTTGCTATGTAAGGTCTGACCGGTATGGAAGTCACAATATTGACATAGGGGTACACTGTACCGGCTATGGTACACCAGGTACTCGTTATATTAATAGTTGATTGTGTTGAGGGTTGTGGATAGGGTCTGGAGCCATAATATCATTAGCTTGCTATGTAAGGTCTGACCGGTATGGAGGTCACAATATTGACATAGGGGTACAATGTACCGGCTATGGTACACCAGGTACTCGTTATATTAATAGTGGATTGTGGTGAGGGTTGTGGATAGGGTCTGGAGCCATAATATCATTAGCTTGCTATGTAAGGTCTGACCGGTGTGGAGGTCACAATATTGACATAGGGGTACACTGTACCGGCTATGGTACACCAGGTATTCGTTATATTAATAGTGGACTGTGTTGAGGGTTGTGGATAGGGTCTGGAGCCACAATATCATTAGCTTGCTATATAAGGTCTGACCAGTATGGAGGTCACAATATTGACATAGGGGTACACTGTATCGGCTATGGTACACCAGGTACACGTTATATTAATAGTGGATTGTGTTGAGGTTTGGGGATTGGGTCTGGAGCCACAATATCATTAGCTTGCTATGTAAGGTCTAACCGGTATGGAGGTCACAATATTGACATAGGGGTACACTGTACCAGCTATGGTACACCAGGTACTCGTTATATTAATAGTGTATTGTGTTGAGGGTTGTGGATAGGGTCTGGAGACACAATATCATTAGCTTGTTATGTAAGGTCTGACCGGTATGGAGGTCACAATATTGACATAGGGGTACACTGTACCGGCTATGGTACACCAAGTACTCGTTATATGAATAGTGGATTGTGTTGAGGGTTGTGGATAGGGTCTGGAGCCACAATATCATTAGCTTGCTATGTAAGGTCTAACCGGTATGGAGGTCACAATATTGACATAGGGGTACACTGTACCGGGTATGGTACATCAGGTACTCCTTATATTAATAGTGGATTGTGTTGAGTGTTGGGGATAGGGTCTGGAGCCATAATATCATTAGCTTGCTATGTAAGGCCTAACCGGTATGGAGGTCACAATATTGACATAGGGGTACTCTGTACCGGCTATGGTACATCAGGTACTCCTTATATTAATAGTGGATTGGGTTGAGGGTTGTAGATAGGGTCTGGAGCCTCAATATCATTAGCTTGCTATGTAAGGTCTAACCGGTATGGAGGTCACAATATTGACATAGGGGTACACTGTACCAGCTATGGTACACCAGGTACTCGTCATATTAATAGTGTATTGTGTTGAGGGTTGTGGATAGGGTCTGGAGACACAATATCATTAGCTTGTTATGTAAGGTCTGACCGGTATGGAGGTCACAATATTGACATAGGGGTACACTGTACCGGCTATGGTACACCAAGTACTCGTTATATGAATAGTGAATTGTGTTGAGGGGTGTGGATAGGGTCTGGAGCCACAATATCATTAGCTTGCTATGTAAGGTCTAACCGGTATGGAGGTCACAATATTGACATAGGGGTACACTGTACCGGCTATGGTACACCAGGTACTCGTTTTATTAATAGTGGATTGTGTTGAGGGCTGTAGATAGTGTCTGGAGCCACAATATCATTAGCTTGCTATATGAGGTCTGACCGGTATGGAGGTCACAATATTGACATAGGGGTACACTGTACCGGCTATGGTACACCAGGTACACGTTATATTAATAGTGGATTAAGTTGAGGGTTGTGGATAGGGTCTGGAGCCACAATATCATTAGCTTGCTATATGATGTCTGACCGGTATGGAGGTCACAATATTGACAAAGGGGTACACTGTACCGGCTATGGTACACCAGGTACTCGTTATATTAATAGTGGATTGTGTTGAGGGTTGTGGATAGGGTCTGGAGCCACAATATCATTAGCTTGCTATATGAGGTCTGACCGGTATGGAGGTCACAATATTGACATAGGGGTACACTGTACCGGCTATGGTACACCAGGTACTCGTTATATTATTAGTGGATTTTGTTGAGGGTTGTGGATAGGGAGTGGAGCCACAATATAATTTGCTTGCTATTTGAGGTCTGACTGGTATGGAGGTCACAATATTGACATAGGGGTACACTGTACCGGCTATGGTACACCAGATACTCGTTTTATTAATAGTGGTTTGTGTTGAGGGTTGGGGATAGGGTCTGAAGCCACAATATCATTAGCTTGCTATATGAGGTCTGACCGGTATGGAGGTCACAATATTGACATAGGGGTACACTGTACCGGCTATGGTACACCAGGTACACGTTATATTAATAGTGGATTGTGTTGAGGGTTGTGGATAGGGTCTGGAGCCACAATATCATTAGCTTGCTATATGAGGTCTGACCGGTATGGAGGTCAAAATATTGACAAAGGGGTACACTGGACCGGCTATGGTACACCAGGTACTCGTTATATTAATAGTGGATTGTGTTGAGGGTTGTGGATAGGGCCTGGAGCCACAATATCATTAGCTTGCTATATGAGGTCTGACCGGTATGGAGGTCACAATATTGACATAGGGGTACACTGTACCGGCTATGGTACACCAGATACTCGTTTTATTAATAGTGGATTGTGTTGAAGGTTGGGGATAGGGTCTGAAGCCACAATATCATTAGCTTGCTATATGAGGTCTGACCGGTATGGAGGTCACAATATTGACATAGGGGTACACTACCGGCTATGGTACACCAATTACTCGTTATATTAATAGTGGATTGTGTTGAGGGTTGTGGATAGGGTCTGGAGCCACAATATCATTAGGTTGACATATGAGGTCTGACCGGTATGGGGGTCACAATATTGACATAGGGGTACGTTGTACCCCTATGTCAACTGTTGTGGTTGTTCACGCATTTACGTGAATACAACGTAGTTTTCGTATTGTTGTCAGGTTGTATAACTAGAGGTATTTGGAAGGTTTTGACAACATAGTAGAATACGTTGTAGTAGTTAATTATATTTTGGTCTATATTCGTCATCCTACAACATTCTGTATTATAGTCCGGCGACCTTTATGGTTGTTTACGCATTTACGTGAATACAACGTATTCTTCTTAATATTGTTAGGTTGTATATCTTGGCATTTGGAAGGTTATGGCAACATAGAAAAATACATTGTAGTAGTTGGTTAAATTATGGTCTATTTACGTTATTTTACAACATTGTGTGTTATGGTCCTGCGACTTTTGTGGTTGTTCACGCATGTACGTGAATACGACGTTATTTTCGTATGTTGTCAAGTTGCAGCTACACTTATATATGACGTTGTGACAACGTAAAATTGTTTATTGGGCATGTCGTGGATTTTGTCTTCAATTATTTATTTTGTTTTTTGTCCGTCTATTTCTGTATGAAAAAATATATGCAAGTAGAACGACATGACATGAATATAGGGAAGTTGAGACAAACAATAACTTATTTTTATGACTGTAATTAATACCTCGAAGCATGAGGAGGTGAGGAAGGGAGCTGGAGGAGGAGATGAAAGCATCAGGGATTCACCCAACATGCGTGTGTTGTATCTTTTGAGTTTCTTTGCATAGTAGGACGGACAGGACAAACACGACCAAAATCATTAGGTTAGGCTATGTTATTCTTATGCATTTTGTCTAGGGGTATTTGAAGACTTGTATAAGAACATAAGAACATACGAAAATGGGAGTCTGCAAAAAGCCGATCGGCCCATACAAGGCAGATCCCTGTCACACCCAACCCCAATTACAAGGCCCAATTATAAGAACATGTGTGTGTGTGTGTGTGTAATGTGGTTAGTAATAGCAATGTATGTGTGCATAAATCTGCCATTGTACGTGAAAATATGCTTGATGTGTGTGTATGTTTTTTTTTTTTTTACATACTAACCCTCCAATTTTACTCTGGTGTAAAACCTAAATTTATCTCTCTCTCATGAGAACATAAGAACACGAGAAAATGGGAGTCTGCAGAAAGCCAATTGGCCCACACAAGGCAGATCCTTCTCACACCCTACCCCAATTACAAGGCCTAATTATAGGCCCAGCTCACCACTACCATGAGGGCCGACCTCACTAAAACGTTCAGAGGTCGGAAAACGGGGATATGTAGAGCGCCGATTGGCCCACACCCGGCAGAACCTCCTCACACCCAACCTATCTCGTCCATATGCCTATCTAATTTCATCTTAAAGCTGTCTATCGCTCTTGATCCCATTATATCACTTGGTAGCCTATTCCACCTATCTACAACTCTGTTACCAAACCAATATTTGCATATATCCATTCTGAAACGAAATTGATCTGTTTTGAAACCATTTGTTTGAGTTCTTTCGCAATCACTGAGGTTTAGTACATCTTTCATGTCCACTTTATTAATACCACCAACCCACTTGAATACCTCTATCATATCCCCTCTAACCCTGCGTCTCTCTAACGGATGCAAACCTAATTTCTTCAACCTTTCTTCATATGGACGATTTCTAATATTATGGATAATTTTGTTCATTCTACGTTGTACTCTCTCCAGGGAATCTACGTCCATTCTTTAATAAAGACACCAACATTGAACAGCATAATCCATATGGGGTCTCACTAATGACAGGTAAAGTTTTAAGATAACAACAGAAGTTATGTTACTCACACTCCTAGAGATGAACCCGAGAATCCTGTTTGCCTTGTTACGAACGCTTATACACTGTTTTCTAGGTTTCAAATCATTGCTAACAAACACACCTAGATCTTTCTCACAGTCTGAGTTTTCTAATTCCATATTAGATAGTTTATATTTTACAATTATTGTATTAATCTTCCCTATCTTTAATACCTTGCATTTGCCAATGTTAAAAGTCTCTCTCTCTCTCTCTCTCACTTACAACCCAATCATCAATATATTACAGCTGTTAGGTATAGAGTAGTAGCTATAGCTATATAATTATTGTACCCTGTTGCATTATAAATTAATTTCATGATGTGTTAATATTTTACTTAATCGATTACTGTCAATAACTGCATGATACCTGTATATTACGGTGAAACATACGATTACTACAGTATAGCCTATAGATACTTGAAAAATTGATTCTCTTTGTTACCCATCTAAAGTGTATTAATTTTATCCTTTTAAAAACTTTATCAACTTTATTTGCGCTCGAAAAGCAAACATAGACTATAAAATACGTAATTGTACTTAATATATTATATTAACACTCCTCGAGCGGCTAGGTCGGTAACTTCTACTACCTGGCAAGCAGGTGGTTTTACCCTAAACGGCCTTGTTTCCGTGCTCTTTTTCATGCATAAACAAGAGCCAGAGCGTAATACAATTATGTATCCCTAAAAGGGCGATAATTGAGCTTTCCAATGAGACCAGAACCATCCTTCTACGACCACGGGTTCTCTTGCAACGATCGTGCAAGACGAGTGCAAAATCCCTAAAATACGATAATTTCCTTACATAATTCCCTGTGTAGCGAGGTAGGGAGGGTGGATGTGTGTGGAGTAGACTTCAGTAGTCACGCGGGACCCGTGCCGAGCGGTCATGAACCGATCTACGCTCCTCCACCCGCTCGTCTCTCTCTCAGAGCCATTATTGCTCAAAAATTGCACACGGATTTAAGTCGGGCCCCGCCACATAGTCCTTGGTTCTCTAGACCGCCTTAAGTCGGGCCCCGCTAATAAGGGGTTAATGTTATCGTTATTGACCAGATTCTCTCTCTCTCTCTCTCATTTTAGCTGAGCCAAAGCCATTATACATATAAGACAGACCAGCTGGGCGCGGGTCAGACTAGCCACCTAGCGGCTGATGGGAATAAACACTGCAGTTGGCGGCATCATTGAAGTGGGAGAGGTGTATGTTTCTCGTACACGTGGATATTAATGGCTTATTGTTGTTACAATGGGTATTACATGATGCTCAGCTATAAACTGCTCCAATAATACAAAGCTAAATAGAGACCTGTCTTTTTTCCGCTTTCCAAAGGATCCTAAAAGGCGAGATTTAACTTTGTAGGCTAGGAAATGCATCATGATGTATCTGATGGCTGTGACACTGATAGTGTACCAGCCTTTAGGTTTATTAATTAACAGGTTATGCGTCAGCCTGATGCATTAATGGCACACTATAATCATAATTAGGCCTATTGACAAACATATCTATGGAAACTAAAGGCTATTTGCTGCCGTCCATAAGAGTTCAGAGTGAATATTTTCAGCCACATTTCCAGCATCACTTGCTAGGGTACCGTTAATACGGAAAAGATATTAAAAACGATTCTCTATACTAGGTATTAACAATTACCATAGGTATTTCCGGTCTCACTATTGTGTGCCACATAATTATGAACGCAGTTTAGTCATGTGACGCCTGCAGCTCAGCAGAACGCCACGTGTGCTCAGCCACTCGCTAACACTCGCCAGGGCAATGTATTTGGCTACAGTCTATCTACAATGTTGTACTTTCTTTCTTGTGAATCGTCATGTCACAGACAGTATAGAAGTGGGCTTTGTTTTCGCCTGTGACAAGGGATTATATTTTATATCATGAGTTGAACATAAGATGCATTGTAGTGAAGGAAGGAGAGAGAGAGTGAGCGTGCAGTGAGAAGGTAGTTTTTCCTCCACCCTCCTCCCTCGAGGAGTCCCTCGCTCGCGTGATCCTTCTCTTGGTTTTGATTGGCTGGTGGTTCCTGGCGCCTTCTGCAGGCCTGCTGCCGGGTGACATAGCGGCCTGTGATTGGCTGACCACCATGCCTTTGTGTGGGATCCTGGAGGGGTCCAGAGGAGCTATTCTCCTCAGAGCTTTCCTGACTAGCATACCCTTCACATGTCCCTTGCCCCCCTGTCTCCCGACTTCTACCTATAGAGCACTTTCTCTCTCTCTCAACTTCCTACCTCTCATTCTTCTACTCTATTTAATATCATCATTCCCTTTTGTTCTGCACGATTTCATATATCGGCCATCGTATTATATGCTGAAGCTCTCAGATAACACATGTTTAGTTAGGCATTTTGGAAGGGTTACCATTTTTGTCTGTAGAGGTTTGACACACTCACAGTGTCTCCCTTCCTGTATCTTGGTGGTCTGCTGGGGGATTTAATGCTAGACTGGGATAAGGCTACTGGTGTGATTTCCGATGTGTACTAGATTTTGTTGAACCTATACAATCGCAACGGAGACGTGGGAAGCCTAGGTGGTCTTTCTGACTGTGTACCTTGTGAGTTTAGCGCTGTGTTGCGAGTGAGGGCTTTTGCCTCTGCCACCCAACATTGTGCTAACTCGTTTGCTTTGACTTTGAGAGGGTCGCCAGGAGAGAACCAGATACTAGCGATCTGGATCTCTCAAGAGAGCACCCCGTCAATTAACGTAATTTGGCCGCACAGCCTTAAGGACTTCGCTAGGCTACGAGCCGCTTGCTCAGCCATTGTTCCCTAGCCTACTACATCCCAGCTAGACTTTATTCGCCTAGCAGACACCAGATTTAGATTATAAACTCTTTCTGTTATGTATGCATTATTATTCACGGCATTTATTAGTCTAGGTTGTTGTTGAGTTGCACAACCCTAGTAGGCTGTTTCGTTGATGAGGAAGTACTTCTTTTGCTGTTTGAGTTCCTACTATTGCGCAGTTATTATTACCGTGCCAGTTAACCCTATATGTCCTTACAATTGTCATATCCTGTTCCTGCTTTATACTACAGTTCAAAATCCGATACAATCATCTTACCCCAGCATCAGACTTTCTTCAGAAGATTCCTGCTCGATGCTTTGGGACTTTCGTTCACTTTCTTTAGTATAGGAGTGACAGTTCATTATTGTTTAGAGTAACTTTAAATATACCTTCTTCTAGTTTGCATTAAATCATTGGAGTGATTTAATTAAGATCTCTATCTTTTCCTAGTATACCTTATTACCGTAATTGTATGTTGTTGTGATCAGGCTGTATCAGAGATCATCAGCCTGTAGTAGTAGTGCACTTATACTGAGTTATAGGATACCCCATTATCGCAGATTTAACTCTGGAGGGTATAGGTGTTTTTGTGCGCCGGCATTATAAGTTCAGGGGTTGGATCTAGTGTTACCGTTGTGGCTGTGTGCTTTCCTAGTCCAATGATTAAGAGCCCTTGTTTTATACAAGCCCCGGTCGTAACAAATGGCGACCTTGCTTAGGATTTTGTGAACTAAGAGAAATATTGCAGGAGTTTGTTTTTGTTTAAAGGAATATAGTGGACACGTGGATTTTTTTTGGCAAGTAGTATAACACTTAAGAGTCTTCAAGCATTTTTTGAGTGAATAGTGCTACATAAGAGTTTAGGTACTTCTATTTTTTTTTATATAAACGTTGAGAATTTTTGGTGGACACTATGTCGAAGGACGGATCAATGTACAGTAAGGACACAGTAAGGGAAGCAGACTCTGAGGTGCAGCAGCGGGCTTTGTTAGATGACATTAGAGTTATAGCTAGTGAGGAGGATGCAAGGAAGTTTCTGGAGATACCTATTACTGCTGACCGGGTGTCGGGGATTGATCGGTATGGTCTCCAGTGTTTGGCCACGGTCATGGGGCATGTGGGCACTAGCAGCATGTCGAGAGGTGACCTGGTGGCCTGTGTGCTCGGCGGGGTGCGTGGGGCTTCGGGTGGAGCGGGAGCTGGGGCACCTTCGGCCCAGCCCCCATTCCACTCGACTCCTACCATGGCGCCCCCTCGGGCTCCGGAGCCGGGTACGTTCCCGCAGGCCGATAGTCACTGGCAGCGTGGTTTGTCACAGGGTGGGTCTCCAATTGTTGCATCTCCTCCTCCTCAAGGTTTAACTGCAGATATGCTCTTCCAGCTTGAGATGGCTAAGATGCAGCTGCAGCAGAAGCGGGAATCTGAGCAGCAGCAGCGGGAGTTTGAGATGGCTAAGATTCAGGCTGAGGAGAGAAGGGCCAGATATGAGACTGAGGAGAGAAAGGCCATACGTGAGGCTGAGCTTCAGTCTGAAGAGAGAAAGACGAAGTACTGTGCAGACATAGATCTTGAGAAGTCTAGGGTGGAGTCGACAGGGCAGCGTCTCGGTTCTGGGAATCAAGGTCTTGATCAGTCGTTATCGCACCTGCTGAAGTTGGTCCCTGTATTTGATGAGTCGGGTGTCACTCAATTTTGTATGCGTTTCGAGAAGAAGTGCCGGGAGCACCAATGGCCCGAGGTTAAGTGGGCAGCCCTTGTTTCCTCTAGATTGGTTGGCAAAGGACTCAAGGCATATGATGCGTTGCCCTTGGAGTCATGCATCGATTACGAGGTGTTGAAGGAGGCTGTCCTGCGGGCATATGAGTTACAACCAGAGACGTACAGATTGAAGTTCCGGGGTGTAACGAAGGGTCGTGAGTGCACCTTTCTTGAGCATGCCCGGGATCTGTCCGATGCATTTAGAAACTGGCTGCGTTCTGAGAAGGCATTGACGTTTGAGGAGTTGACACAGCTGATGCTTCTAGATTTTTTTTTTAAGTGTACGGGCAGCGATCTGACGTTGAATCTTAAAGAGAAAAACCCAAGAACTCTTCAGGAGGCAGCTGAGATGGCTGACCTTCGGATGTCACTGATTCGTGGGTGCGGGTCTGCACAACGGAACGATGCAGGTAACAAGGGGCGCAACACTCCACCCCCCTCCCCCGAGTCGGTGATACACCATATAACCATTACAACAAGAGCAACGATACTAAGTCTGATCATAAACCTAATACCGTCCCGTTTAAGAAGGATCAGGGCCCTTCCCCACCTCAAGGGAAGCCCAAGGGGAAGTTAGAGTGTTTTCATTGTCATGAGAAGGGCCATTTTGCAAGAGCCTGTCCAAGCAAGCTACCTAATGCAGTCGTGTCTTTGGCTCGCAACATTGGGGTGTCCCCGAAGTCGTCTGAGTTTGCCCGGGGTATAACGTCAGAGGCTGGGACACAGCCAGTGGAGAAGAATCCGGAAGGCTCGAACCCTGTCCGCGATGTCTTTTGTGACCATCGAGGGCATGGCTGCGTGAAGTGGGCTGGTAAGAAGCATGGAGTTGAGCTGTTGCGAGACACGGGTGCTTCTCAGACTTTAATGAAGAACTTTACTGGTAGACCAATAAACGCGGCACGGGTGGTTGTGGTGCAGGGTATCAATGCTATCAAGTCATACCCGTTGGTCAGGATGGAACTGGAGGTGGATGGTGTGACACGAGAGTTGGATGTGGGTGTTGTGGAGAACTTGCCTGTTGGGGGCGTCGACCTCCTTCTCGGCAACGACTTTGCGGTGCCTACTTCTGAGGTTTCACCCTTAGTCGTTGCCGAGAAGCCGGCCGACGTGAGTGGGGAGGAACAGGAGTGGGTAGAGAAATGTCAAGTACAACCTATGGCGTGCGTTGTTACAAGACCTCTTGCATCCAAAGTGTCACCGCCTATTCCTCAGTCTTCTGATCAACGGAGGAACGGTCGGAAGAAGACGGCTAATGTTGGTAAAAGTTTGGAGAGTTTAGTACCAGCAGCGCTTCTTGGCGACTCAGTATTGGCACCATTGTTGGAGTCTGGAGAAGCCCCAGGACCTGTCACAGCTAGTGAGGAGGTAGGGCAGGAAGAGACTCCGAGGCAGCAACGTTACACACGGAGAGAAAAAAGGGTTGCTCAGTTTGATATTGGGGGAGGACTTGGGTTGCTTCGGAAGCATCTAGACAGGTTGGTTCCTTCAGATATTTGTAAACTGCAGTTGGAGGATCCGGAAGTTCAGAAGTGTGGTAATGGTGCTGTCGAGATCAAACACGAGGACGGGGAAACATGTCATGTGAACCTGTTGGAGGAGTTTGTGAGGCAACCACCTGAGCAGCCTACTGTCCCTGCGTTGGTCTGCAGCGGCCAAGGTGGAGAAGGAGAGGGGGGCAGTAGGGCACAGGTGGAGGAGAGTAGGGATTATCATGTCTCGGCGGAGCAGTGGGCGGGGGACACGAGTCTGGTGGCTGTGGAAGCACTAGAGCACCTGCCTGAGCAGCAGTGTGCAGCGCTCCAGCACCAGCTCGGTTCATACCCCACTGGTCGTGCTGAGCCCCTGAGCCTCACAACTCAGGCGGTGCAAGATGTTGAGCGGGCAGGTCACGTGAATGTTGGGAGACCGTTAGCCTCGTTGTTTCGGTGGTTCAAGGTGGGCGACGAGGCTTTGGCATGGTTGCCAGGTCAGGGTCAACCTATGGCTGCCAAGGGTGGTGGTCAAAAGGAGGACTTTGAGCAGATTGGTGAGGTTGGCTGTGGCATAGAAGTGCCCAGTCGTCGCATAGCCTCCCAATGCTGCTCTAGTCGATTGCAACAGCCCTACCATAGACCGACTGTATCTGGCCATGTCGCTAAAAGCGGTGATGCTGCGCAGGCAGATGTAGTCGTAAGGAATGCGGGGGTGCGCATGTACGGTATCGGCTGGGAAGCCTTAGCACTAATGAACTATGGGAGTGACTGCACAGGTGGTACTGATTGTCCCTCTCATGACCTGGCTGTTCTAGGGACGAAGGTGGAGAAGGAGGGAGACTACAGGTTAGAAGCTGCGGTCTCGGCTAGGTTGTGGGAGGGCACTAGGATTGTTGTTCTGCGAGATAAGTTGTTTACTAGGCTGTGGCAGTGCATCCGCATGTTTGTTGCTTCTCCAGGCCTGATGTACGGGGTAGAATCCGACATGGAGGCTGGAGACAGTGCGAGGCTCAGTTTAATTCCCTACCGTATAAATCCTGCTAAAAAGCCTGTCGTGAAAACAGAGCTAGACGACATGTGGAAAAAGGGTCTGAGGGATAAAGGATATTGTGAGTGGTCGTTGCCAGTGAGTTTGCAACCTGATTTGAGTGGCAAGATCAGTGTGTGTGCATTATCCCTGACAGACACCTATCCATTGCCCAAGGGTCTGAGGGATAAGGAATGTCGTGAGTGGTCGTTGCCTGTAACTTTGCAGCCTGTGTTAAGTGGCAAGATCAGTGAGTGTGTTGATTGCGAGAGTGTGTGTGCATTATCCCTGACAGACGCCTATACCTTATCGAGAGTTGACGACACCATAGACCGCCTCGGGGCTGCATCGCCTATCACGAAGGTAGAACTAGTGAAAGGCTTTTGGCAGGCCCCGTTGCCGGAAAGAGCGAAGAGAAATGCCAGTCTTGTGATGAACTGGGCAGTTTATCAGTGCCAGGTGTTTTGCTGCCGGGACACAAGTTGGATGTGTGGCATGCTAAGGGCACTGATAATGTTTTGGCTGATTGTTTGTCACAGGAGGGTTTGTTTGCAGGAGAACCCTCGCCGTTCAGTCATTGTGTGTTGAGAGTGGAGTAAAATTGGCTTGCCCCTGTAAGTGCAGCCGCCAAAAACATATTAAAAATGAAAATTCTATAAAAACTCTTTCTTTAATAGTTAATTTTTTTAAGTATGTTATAGCTAAAGTTCTGAGTCGAACCTGGGCTTCTCTCAGAAGGCTGGGCTAGTAGAGGCTCGCTCTAGGAGCATAGCAGTATGAATTAATTAAGCTATTGTGTTGGGAGGGGTTGTAATTTTTGTTTTTATGAGAACTGAGCTTTGCCTTTCTTTGTGGCGAAGTGGTTAGGGGTGGCAAGTCTTATCTGGGTTCTCCTTGTCAGATATGGAGCTCATGGTTGAGCGTCTAATATCTTGGGTGGGGTGTGACGCCTGCAGCTCAGCAGAACGCCACGTGTGCTCAGCCACTCGCTTGGCCACTCGCTAACACTCGCCAGGGCAATGTATTTGGCTACAGTCTATCTACAATGTTGTACTTTCTTTCTTGTGAATCGTCATGTCACAGGCAGTATAGAAGTGGGCTTTGTTTTCGCCTGTGACAAGGGATTATATTTTATATCATGAGTTGAACATAAGATGCATTGTAGTGAAGGAAGGAGAGAGACAGCGAGCGTGCAGTGAGAAGGTAGTTTTTCCTCCTCCCTCCTCCCTCGAGGAGTCCCTCGCTCGCGTGATCCTTCTCTCGGTTTTGATTGGCTGGTGGTTCCTGGCGCCTTCTGCAGGCCTGCTGCCGGGTGACGTAGCGGCCTGTGATTGGCTGACCACCATGCCTTTGTGTGGGATCCTGGAGGGGTCCAGAGGAGCTATTCTCCTCAGAGCTTTCCTGACTAGCATACCCTTCACATGTCCCTTGCCCCCCTGTCTCCCGACTTCTACCTATAGAGCACTTTCTCTCTCTCTCAACTTTGTTACGACTGAGGTTTAAATATATCAGGGCTCTTATTCATTGGACTAGTAATGGCATAAATGCTACAACGGAAAGCGCAAGATCCAACCTCTGATGTATATTCCCAGTGAACAAAGAACACAAATACTCTACAGAGTTCTATATGCAATAATAGGCTATCAAACTCTCAATAAATGTGCGTCTACTCTAGGCTTAATGTTATGGGAAAACAGCCTATTACTACCTATAACCGAAGGTGCTTCGTTATGGTATGCAAAGTAAGGTGGTAAGAGAAGTTACGGCTTACGTTACTTTAATCAATAAATGTCCTGCACTCCTGCATGAAAGAAAGTGCACTAAAGTCCTTCAACAACAACAAGGAATCTTCTTTAACCCTTCTTTAGCGGCCTATGCGGTTTATTTATATGTACCGCCCAGCGGGGTATTTTTAGCCAAAATAGGGCTGTTTACGTGATCATTTTCATGCCTAAATAAGACCCAGAACGTAAAACAAGTATCTATCCCTGAAAGGGCATAAACAGAGCTTTCGAATGACACCATAACGATCCTTGTATGATGGATAGTTTTCTTGCAATAACCGTGCAACGCGAGTGCAAAAAGCATGTAATTCGGTACTTTCTCCATATAATTCAGTATGTAGCGAGTGAGAGAGGGAGGAGGGACCTGAGATTCGTGTCAGTAGGTTCGCCGCGGTGGTCTGGAGCAGTCGTGCGCTCGCTAGTCTCCTGCCACCACTTGTCTCTCTCTCTCAGCAACATTACGTGCTGAAATTGCCACTCGACCTATGTCGAGCGCCGCCACATAGTCCAGCTTTATTAAAAACGACTTATGTGGTGAGCCGCTTTTTAAGGGTTAAATGTTAGATGCTATAAAGATGATCGTATCGGAAATGGAACCCAAAAAAGGCAGGCAGCGGAACAATGCTCGTGCAGGCTATGCACACAAAAAGGCAGAATATATAATGCAGTCGGGGCCAAGAATATCCTAAACGCTACAACAATAATAATCGCCACGACAATGCAGTATTCCTATCAACAAAAAGAGCCTAAGTCGTTTGTGTCTCCATACATCAAACTAGGCTGCGAAATGCTTGTGTAATCATAAATGGGTATGCATAAAAAGAGTAATTAGTTTAATATACTTAATGTCTACTATGATTGATAAAGTCTAGCTAGAGTCAATTATACGAGATACTGGTGCGCATGGCATGCCGCATAGCCTAGTGTAAATCTCAAGTCTGTGCGTCAAATATTACGTTATAGGGAAGGGTAGCTCTCTTGAGAAACCTTAATACCGAAGTATTAAGCGTTCTCCTGGCGTACCTCAAAGACAAACAACGAGCTTAGAACAGTGCAGAATGGTATAGGCAAAAAGCCCTCATTCGTGCATGCTCTACTCTCAATGGCACACAGACTAGAATTTACTCAATCAACTCCAGTTCTCAGGTATGTCGTGCAGCTTTTTCCTAAAGCCAGCACTCATAGGAAACAATACCTTATAATATCAGACCCATAGTCTAGCATTATCTAATCCAGCAGAACACTAATAATTATAGGAAGCGGTACTAAACAATATGAATGCCAACCAATGCTTCGTGATCAACTTATCTTAACAACTAAACATACATAGGTTATATCAGACCTTAACGCACAATACAACTGGCCAGCATGAAGCTGATTTTGCAGAGTTAACCAGAGGGGATATGGTATTAATAAAAGGTGGTGAAAGATATGGAAAAAGAGAGAGGTAGGCAGAGGAAAAGATTCTCAGGTGCAGTGCGGGGAACAGGTATCAAGGGATAAGAGAGGTGCGTTCTAGAAACCAGATTTGAGGGAGAGAGTGGCGAGGAAGCTGTAAATATACCGGGACTAGTTTTCACCGCGCAAAGTAAAGCGGTAACAAGTCCTCTAGCCACTAGCAAAGAAGCTAGCAACATGGTAAGGACCTCCCTCAACCAACCCCCACGAGGCAGCCAGCCGTGACGTCATCGAGCAGGACAAAAACACTGCGTGGTCCCTCTCACTCTGTTCTACTCTCTCTCTCTCTCCCAGATCCCATCATTACTAGTTAATGATAAAACATATACTTTACAATTAAATATAGAAAGCCTTGACATGGGTGAAAACAAAGAGCCTTTCTGGACTGCCCATGACACGAGCTTTCATATGAAATAAAGCACACTCTAATACATAAACTGTAGCCCCATCCACTGCCCTGGCGATCCTAGCGAGTCACTGTAGGACAAGCCATGCGGTTCTAATGGAGTGGTTAACGTCACACCCCCCCCCAAGATTTTTCTCAGAGGCCCCAAGGCTCACAAAAATCTGATGGTTAGAACCCATGCTATATCTCCACTTCCCATCACCCAGCGGCAGTAAAATATCTGGCACAGTTCTTCAACAAAACATTTTTCAAAATTATAACCCTCCCCAACACCATAGGTTAAATTATATGTAGTTATGCTCCTAAAGAGCGAGCTACTCTAGCCCAGCATTCTGAGAGGAGTGCAACTCAGAATTACTGCTATAACATACTGAAACAATTCAACTATCAAAGAAAGAGTTTTTTATTTGATTTTTATGTTTTTAATTTGTTTATTTCGGCTGCACTATAGGGGCAAGCCTAGTTTTTTTCTTCTATACCAAACGCTCAACTCCTGCTTTATGACCCAATACGCTGGGCTACAACCGCGAGCCAACAAGCACCAAGCGCAAAATACTATTCAAACTAAAGCAGGAGGCTACCCGTGTGTCAATCTACCCAGGATCATATGCCCTTGAACGACCATCTGCAACCACGTTGTCACAACCGGCAATATGGCGTATGTCCAGGTTATATACCAGTAACCTTAGTGACCACCTGGTCAGCCTCATATTCCGATTGAGAAACTGGTCCAAGAACTTGAGAGGGTGATGATCTGGGTAAACTACAACGACCGGATCATAGGCTGGAACATAGACCTCGAAATGCCCCAGCGCAAGCACAACCGCCAGCAGCTCCTCCTCGACAACAGAGCAGCTCCCCTGGGCCGAATTGTACTTCTCCGAGCAGAAACTAACAGGATGCTCCAGCCCATCATCGTCCTTTTCCACAAGGACGGCACCAGCCCCCACACCACTAGCCTCCGTTGCTAGTTGGAAAGGTAGGCTAAAGTCAGGGGCCCTGAGGATCGGGTGAGTGCACAACAGGTGTTTTACTTCTCTAAACACCTTCTCACACTCAGGTGCCCATTTGAACTTCTTATCCTTCCAGTTATCCTCCACCTGAGCTTGACTGTCCCGTTCTCCTTCTCCACCTTGACTGCTAAACGTCATCACAGGCACAGTGAGAGGCTCAGGGGGGTGCCTCCCATACTCCTTCACGAGATTAACATGACATAACTGATTTCGCTTCCGTCTGTCTGGAGTGGCTAGCAAGTAATCCAGGTCTGATAGCTCCTCCACCACCCTATAAGGACCAGCGTACTTCGCGGATAAGGGGTGACCTACAAGGGGCAGTAGAATCAACACCTCGTGACCCACGTGCAACTCCCTGAGTTCAACCTTGAGGTCGTACCTGTCCTTCCTGAGGGCCTGAGAGCTAGTAAAAGTACGGCCAGCCAACTCCAGACTGCGCAACATCTGTTCTCGACTGTCGAGGACACACTTGAGCATAGAACAAGGTTTTTCTGCGCCCTCCCATACTTCTTCAACCATATGGAGAGGCCCTCTGACACGGTGTCCAAAGACGAGCTCATTAGGGCTGAATCCCAAACTCTCCCCAGGTACCTCCCGCACAGCAAACAAAACACATGGCAGGCCAAGATCCCAATCCTTCCCACTCTCAAAGCAACAACAACGAAGCACAGATTTCAAGGCTGAGTGCCATCGCTCTAACACACCCTGGTTCTCCGGATGATACGCAGATGACACAGCCCCCAACAATCTCATGCTGCGGCATTGCTTGAACAAAGAGGCTGGAAGTGAAGTTGTGTCCCTGGACTGACTGAATCCCCTGCGGGTAACCATACCGGGAAAAATACACTAGCAAGCTTCGGACCACCGTCTTCGCCGACCCATTTCTCATAGGGTACGCGTCAGGGTACCTTGTCGCTACATCTCCCGACTGTGCATCACTGTCCTCCTTCAACTCTTTCGTCTTTTTAAGCCCATCCTCTGCCTTTTAAGGAACAGTTACTGGGTCTTCTCCAGACTCGAAATGTGGTCCTAATAATGAGTCCCCGAGAAGGTCCGTTGATACTAAACTCTCAACCGCATCAACTTTCAACCCCTTCTCGGTACCCTTCCTCCGCTGATCTAAAGATTGCTGACCAGAATGTGACTCCCTGGATGCAGGATCTCCGGTGACAACACACGCCATAGGCTGCAGCGGACACTTCTCAACCCATTCCTGCTCCTCCCTACTCACGTCGGCCGGCTTCTCGGCAACGACCAAGGGTGGAGCCTCAGAAGTAGGTCCCGCAAACTCGTTGCCGAGAAGGAGGTCGACGCCCCCAACAGGTAACTTCTCCACAATTCCTACATCCAGGTCCCGAGTCACACCATCAACTTCCACCTTCATTCTTACAAGCGGGTATGACCTTGTCGCATTAACTCTCTGAACCACAACCACCCGCGCCGTATTGACAGGTTTACCAGTGAAATTTCTCAACAGTGTTTGCGATGCCCCAGTGTCACGCAAAATTCTCACCTCATGTCTTCTACTCCACACAACCGAGTCCCCTGTGGTCACTAAAGGCATCACAGACAGGGAATAAGCCTTCCGGATCCTTCTGCACTGGCAGTGTATTTACCTCGGAAGAAATGCCTCTAACAAACTCCGATGTCCTCTTGAACATTCCAATGCCGTGAGCAAAAGACACGGCTGCCGGAGGAGGTCGACTAGGGCACTCATTTGCCTTATGACCCTCCTGGTGGCAACTAAAACACATAAATTTCGGTTTCGGCTTATACTGTGATGTAAAAGGCCCCTGACTTTTCACATACGGTGTGGTGTAAGGTTTGGATTCAGTTTTAGTTTCATGGCTCTTCTGTTTAAATGTGTCATTGTTACGGGGAGGGGGAGAATAACGGTCCTTAGCACTTACATTGTACTTCTGTGAGGACCCGCAACCACGAATCAACGACAGCCGTCGATCAGCCATTTCTGCTGCTTTGACTAGAGTTCTTGGGTTTTTCTCCTTTAAGTTCAAAGTTAGATCACCGCCCGTGCTCTTAAAGAACTGCTCCAACATCATCAACTGCTTAACTCCATCAAACGTTGTTACCTTCTCAGATCGGAGCCAGTTCCCCATAGCATCGGACAAGTCCCGGGCGTGTTCCAAAAAGGTGCTATCTCTTCCCTTAGTTACACCCCGGAACTTCAAACGGTACGTTTCTGGTTGCAGTTCGTAAGCCCTCATGACAGCCTCCTTGAGATCCTCATACACAATACATGACTCCAAAGGTAACGCATCGTAGGCTTTAAGACCCTTGCCTATTAATCTAGAGGATACAAGTGCTGCCCATTTATTCTCTGGCCACTGATGTTCCTGGCACTTCTTCTCAAAGCGTGCGAAAAATTCTGTTACACGACTCTCATCAAACACCGGAACCAGTTTCAATAAGTGCGAGAGAGACTGCTCATGAACACGGTTACCAGCCCCAAGTCGCTGTCCCGTTGTCTCTACTCGCGACTTCTCTACGTCCATGTCGGCACAGTACCTAGTCGACTCTAAATCAGCTTGTATTTGTGCTAGCTCTATGTGCTGAGACTGCTGACTGATAGTTTTTCTCTCTTCTATCTTGGCTAATTCTATTTGCTGCTGGATCTTAGCTAATTCGAGCTGAAGCAATAATTCCGGAGTTAACCCTTGAGGAGGTGAAGGTGCTACAATGTTTGAAATTACCGGTGGTCCCCCCAGGGGCAACCCACCCTGCCAGTCACCACCCAACTGTGGAAGCGTACCCGGGGTCGGCAAACCACTGGGATGGCTGGGAGTCGAGTGTAGGGGAAGCATGGCCGAAGGGCTCTGAGCACTCAACCCATCTCGCTCACCAGTCACCCTGCCCAGTACACACGTTATCAAGTTATCCCTGGTCATGCTGCTAGTAACCGCATGACCGATAGCTGTGGCCAGGCATTGAAGACCGTACCGATTCACACCCTCCAACCGCTCGGCAGTAACAGGCCATTGCAAAAATATCCTAGCATCCTCCTCACAGTTCACCTGATTAACCATATCATCATACTGCTGTTCCTCAGTTTCGACATTACGTACTGTGTCTCCATTCTCCTCTGATCCGGTATAAGACATGATGCTCACAAAAATTTCCCACCTCAATATTCAGAAAAGAAGTACCCCAAACTCTTATACCTCAATATACACAGAAAAATTCTCGGAAATACTCAAGGGCTATACTATGTTGCAAAAACAAATATTCTTGCTGATCCCCGCAAAATATTCCCCAAAACAACAAATGTTCCCTGCTTAATAAATGTAGGTTCACCAAATCCTAGGTAAGGTCGCCATTTGTTACGACTGAGGTTTAAATATATCAGAGCTCTTATTCATTGGACTAGTAATGGCATAAATGCTACAACGGAAAGCGCTAGATCCAACCTCTGATGTATATTCCCAGTGAACAAAGAACACAAATACTCTACAGAGTTCTATATGCAATAATAGGCTATCAAACTCTCAATAAATGTGCGTCTACTCTAGGCTTAATGTTATGGGAAAACAGCCTATTACTACCTATAACCGAAGGTGCTTGGTTATGGTATGCAAAGTAATGTGGTAAGAGAAGTTACGGCTTACGTTACTTTAATCAATAAATGTCCGGCACTCCTGCATGAAAGAAAGTGCACTAAAGTCCTTCAACACCAACAAGGAATCTTCTTTAAATGTTAGATGCTATAAAGATGCTCGTATCGGAAATGGAACCCAAAAAGGCAGGCAGCGGAACAATGCTCGTGCAGGCTATGCACACAAAAAGGCAGAATATATAATGCAGTCGGGGCCAAGAATATCCTAAACGCTACAACAATAATAATCGCCACGACAATGCAGTATTCCTATCAACACAAAGAGCCTAAGTCGTTTGTGTCTCCATACATCAAACTAGGCTGCGAAATGCTTGTGTAATCATAAATGGGTATGCATAAAAAAGAGTAATTAGTTTAATATACTTAATGTCTACTATGATTGATAAAGTCTAGCTAGAGTCAATGATACGAGATACTGGTGCGCATGGCATGCCGCATAGCCTAGTGTAAATCTCAAGTCTATGCGTCAAATATTACGTTATAGGGAAGGGTAGCTCTCTTGAGAAACCTTATAAGTGAAGTATTAAGCATTCTCCTGGCGTACCTCAAAGACAAACAACGAGCTTAGAACAGTGCAGAATGGTATAGGCAAAAAGCCCTCATTCGTGCATGCTCGCTTCTCAATGGCACACAGACTAGAATTTACTCAATCAACTCCAGTTCTCAGGTATGTCGTGCAGCTTTTTCCTAAAGCCAGCACTCATAGGAAACAATACCTTATAATATCAGACCCATAGTCTAGCATTATCTAATCCAGCAGAACACTAATAATTATAGGAAGCGGTACTAAACAATATGAATGCCAACCAATGCTTCGTGATCAACTTATCTTAACAACTAAACATACATAGGTTATATCAGACCTTAACGCACAATACAACAGGCCAGCATGAAGCTGATTTTGCAGAGTTAACCAGAGGGGATATGGTATTAATAAAAGGTGGTGAAAGATATGGAAAAAGAGAGAGGTAGGCAGAGGAAAAGATTCTCAGGTGCAGTGCGGGGAACAGGTATCAAGGGATAAGAGAGGTGCGTTCTAGAAACCAGATTTGAGGGAGAGAGTGGCGAGGAACCTGTATATATACCGGGACTAGTTTTCGCCGCGCAAAGTAAAGCGGTAACAAGTCCTCTAGCCACTAGCAAAGAAGCTAGCAACATGGTAAGGACCTCCCTCAACCAACCCCCACGAGGCAGCCAGCCGTGACGTCATCGAGCAGGACAAAAACACTGCGCGGTCCCTCTCACTCTGTTCTACTCTCTCTCTCTCTCCCAGATCCCATCATTACTAGTTAATGATAAAACATATACTTTACAATTAAATATAGAAAGCATGGGTGAAAACAAAGAGCCTTTCTGGACTGCCCATGACACGAGCTTTCATATAAAATAAAGCACACTCTAATACATAAACTGTAGCCCCATCCACTGCCCTGGCGATCCTAGCGAGTCACTGTAGGACAAGCCATGCGGTTCTAACGGAGTGGTTAACGTCACAACTTCTTACCTCTCATTCTTCTACTCTATTTAATATCATAACTTCCCTTTGGTTCTGCACGATTTCATATATCGGCCATCGTATTATATGCTGAAGCTCTCAGATAACACATGTTTAGTTAGGCATTTTGGAAGGGTTACCATTTTTGTCTGTAGAGGTTTGACACACTCACGGTGTCTCCCTTCCTGTATCTTGGTGGTCTGCTGGGGGATTTAATGCTAGACTGGGATAAGGCTACTGGTGTTGTGATTTCCGATGTGTACTAGATTTTGTTGAACCTGTACAATCGCAACGGAGACGTGGGAAGCCTAGGTGGTCTTTCTGACTGTGTACCTTGTGAGTTTAGCACTGTGTTGCGAGTGAGGGCTTTTGCCTCTGCCATCCAACACTGTGCTAACTCGTTTGCTTTGACTTTGAGAGGGTCGCCAGGAGAGAACCAGATACTAGCGATCTGGACCTCTCAAGAGAGCACCCGGTCAATTAACGTAATTTGGCCGCACAGCCTTAAGGACTTCGCTAGGCTACGAGCCGCTTGCTCAGCCATTGTTCCCTAGCCTACTACATCCCAGCTAGACTTTATTCGCCTAGCAGACACCAGATTTAGATTATAAACTCTTTCTGTTATGTATGCATTATTATTCACGGCATTTATTAGTCTAGGTTGTTGTTGAGTTGCACAACCCTAGTAGGCTGTTTCGTTGATGAGGAAGTACTTCTTTTGCTGTTTGAGTTCCTACTATTGCGCAGTTATTATTCCCGTGCCAGTTAACCCTATATGTCCTTACAATTGTCATATCCTGTTCCTGCTTTATACTACAGTTCAAAATCCGATACGATCATCTTACCCCAGCATCAGACTTTCTTCAGAAGATTCCTGCTCGATGCTTTGGGACTTTCGTTCACTTTCTTTAGTATAGGAGTGACAGTTCATTATTGTTTAGAGTAACTTTAAATATACCTTCTTCTAGTTTGCATTAAATCATTGCAGTGATTTAATTAAGATCTATCTTTTCCTAGTATACCTTATTACAGTAATTGTATGTTGTTGTGATCAGGCTGTATCAGAGATCATCAGCCTGTAGTAGTAGTAGTGCACTTATACTGAGTTATAGGATACCCCGTTATCGCAGATTTAACTCTGGAGGGTATAGGTGTTTTTGTGCGCCGGCATTATAAGTTCAGGGGTTGGATCTAGTGTTACCGTTGTGGCTGTGTGCTTTCCTAGTCCAATGATTAAGAGCCCTTGTTTTATACGAGCCCCGGTCGTAACAGTCATAAAAACGCATTACAATAACAAGGTGAGACGACTATAGGCTATGGTGTTAGAGGAAATGGTGATTATAATAATTAAAGAACACTGGTGGTAATGGTGATACTGTGTTAGGCTAATTATATTAGTGATTAATAGTAAAAATAATGTTGGTAACTGGTGCTATATGTTATTTTAAGGTGAGGGTAAATTTTCATGTCCTCATCATGATTAGGCCTACGTACTCGACTATTACGGTGATTTTTACTGACATATATTGTTATTAATAAGGTACCGTAATGTTAGATTTAGGAAAGATATAAGAAAGCACTGGTTTAGGAATAGAGTTGTTAACATGTGGAATGGACTGCCCAGAGCAGTAATTAGCTCAGGAACAGTTGACAGCTTTAAGCATAAGTTGGATTCCCATATGGATGGTTGGGTGTGAGAGGGATCTGCCTTGTGTGGGCCAATCGGCTTTCTGCAGACTCATTTTCTTATGTTCTTATGTTATGTAGGCCTATACGACGCAGAGACATAGTAGTTTCATATATGTTCATTAAGTCTCGAGATATCAAGCTTAATATATTTTACAATTAAATGTCCATAAATATGAGGTAATATGTTATAGATGATAGCGAGCATACAAGTATATAACATATACACTAAGAAAATGTTTTAATTCTCAACATTTCATATTGGAGAGAGAGAGAGAGAGAGTGGGAGGGGTTGATACCTCATTAGGGACTATTTAATCCTAGGGGAGGGTATATTTGTCATTAGCAAAGGAATGGAAACACGCACACACATTTGTGTGTGTGTGTGTGAGAGAGTGAGAATGTTTGAGAGATAGTGAGAATGTGTGTTTGCAATGTTCTACCTTTCCTGAGCTAATCACTGCACTAGACAATCTATTCCACACATCTACAACTCCAAACTACTGCTTACCTACAGTAGGCCTATATCTCTTCTAAAGCGGAACTTGTACAATTTGATTAACCCGTACAGCCCCAGCGACGCGTCTGACGCGTCGGCGATGTATGTAACGCACAGCCCCAGAGACGCGCCTGGCGCGTCACCCTAATTGCGCCGACCGTAACCTCAGGTGTAGCCACTCAAGAGGGCTCAGATTTGTATGGGAACTGTGTACGTATCCCACGCAACCGTGCCGATGGTTGAAAACTCAAAGTCCACGTGCATGCGCGTGAGCGCGCAATAACCTGGTTTTTGGGGGTAATTGCCTTAAATGTTTTACTCTTGTAAAATACGTTTTCGGGGGCTCTGTAGGACCATTCTTTAAGCTTTTTGAGTGGTTTTTCGTGGTTTTTCCTTCATTCCTAACCCATTCGCTATTGTTTCCGGAATAAAACCATTTTTTTGAAAACCGGCCGGGTTCTGGTGAACAAACATTACAAAACTAGCCGGGGCTGGACGGGTTAACCTAACCAAACTAAACTAACTAACCTAAGCTAACTTTTAAGGTAAGTATACCATGTTCTCCCCTTCCCTCTACTATTTTTTTGTATTTCATTCTTGGTATAAATGTAGTTTTCTTAATAATTGTTTCCTTTCTTTTAAAATCTTGTTATGTATTCAAATTCGCGATAAATCTACAGTTATACTACCCCTATTTTGTCGCTATTATGTTGGTACTAATGGTTTAATATTATTAGTAGTAAACTGAGTATGGTTTGATGATGCGCGGAAATGTATATTTGACTTGTAATAGATACATTGAAGTATTACAAACCTTCGCGAACCCATAAACAGGGAACGTGAGCTGGGTTTAGACCGTCGCGCACCCATAAACAGGGAACGTGAGCTGGGTTTAGACCGGTCGCGAGACAGGTTAGTTTTCGGTTAAGTTAGGTTAGGTTAGGCTAATGTTAAAAATACTAAAATGCGACGGTCCTCAGTATTAAACAACACTGTATATCAAATAAAAAATAAAAAACAACAACAAATTACCTGAAAAACTCTTATCTGGTTAGTGATAATTTGTTATCAAAATACGTTTTTTTCCAGTTTCAGAGTCTGCTGAACCATCCAAAAACACGCTAAAAGGCGTGTTTTGAAGGGGGGAGGTGGTGGGGGTAGTAGGGGAGGTGTAGTATAACTGTAGATTTACCAAATTCGCTTATAGATGTTTATACACAAGTGATATTATCATACTGATATTATCTTCAGCATAAAGAATAATTTGTATGGTTATTGAGATCAAGTGTACGCCAGCAGGAGCAACAATTCCTATTGGCCGCTAGAGGTGCTACCGTCGCGGCGAACCCAGGCAATAAAACAAAACTAACACTGAGTGGTCCATCCAATTTGTTATGCCCTGATTTTATTCAGGATTAACGATTGATATAGGTGAGTTCTACTATACTGGGACCTTTGAGTTCATATAAGTACATATAAATAAAAGGTAACAGAGGATATACAGGTAGCCTATATATTGCAAAATATGGTTTAGGAAATACAGCTTTATTTCTTACTCACTAAATACAAGAAATAACTTGAAAGTATACTAATGAAACATTACCAGTGAATAGCACTTAAAACGATTTACTATCCTCGAGCACAATCGCTGTAGATAGAGAGCAGGTATTCCGCACAGCTTCACTATATTCCTTTTATCTAGAATATTTAAACACCGTTGAACATCGAGGGTAATCACTGCTAATAACGTCCGCTATAAGGAATCCCTATATTCGAGAAAGATCCGACTTGCGAGCTTATGTGGAAAAAGTATTATTTCTGTGCTATACGGATTTTGATTAAATTCTACCGTGTGCACTACTAACAACACAAGTTCAAGGTCAACTGACGTAAGTGTGGTAGCTAGATGTCCTCTATAGAAAATCTCTAAAATATTTTCAATTATTTTGAGAAATTTTGGCAGTCGCTTGGCTCCCAAAATCGGCTTAAATGGAATTAATTCAGAATCACTTTTAAAGAGTAGGAAACACTGCTACAGGATTTACACTGTGGATAAAAGTAATCTTTTTCTTTTACTTCCGATTATGAACACTTGAAATGATTTATGAACTTTTAAGGACACTTTGGGGGACTGTTTGTTTTCTTGGAAAACTTGGATTTTCAGACAGTCGCTTAGGGGACTCTGTTTATTTACGTTCACTTGGTAGATTACGATTTTAGTCACTTTTCCTCTTTTTCTCTTTGTCTCGGCTTAGATGTCTTCTCTTGTTCGTTTCTCTTGATGATACTTCAGGTGGTGGATGGCTTTAGTCTTCTGCTTCTCCGTGGGCCGTCTAGGTGGGCTGGTTGTGTGAAGTAGTTACAGATGGGTTGATTGGGCTTGAGATCTTAAGTATGGCTCCGTAACATATAGTAATTGTTGAGCAATTACAGTTGGGCACCATACCGGACTAACGCGCGTATTTCAGAGGTTTGGAGAAATACTCGACCATCCTGATCTGTATATCAACTGTTGATGAAGTTATTAAGGTACACTTGAAATAGGATCTTTAATACCGTACTTTATAATACGATATCCGACAAACGTAGTAAGTTTGATTAAAGTATCCTTACTGCCTATCCTGATCTTTATGAGAGGTTCGGAGGACCCATGGCGGTGTTTAAACCTTTAAGTTACACAGTCTAATGGGATGCCACAGACTCAGTGCACCAAGGACTTGTATATGCAGAGTGCCCTTGAAGGTATCTCGCCAAGCCCTATCTCTAACACAGCGGTCTCAGAGGTTTTGAGACTACCTGTTAAAAGTGGTAGTGTCCACTCTCAATAGTAATGAGTAGAGAGGTCGGTGTTGCCGGTGTCTCTCAACTCTTCACTAGAGAAAATGCAACCTAGTAACAGAGACAATGTTACGCTGGTGTTGCCGAGCGATAAGAAAGTTTCTATACCAGGACACTTTCGTACAGTGTCCACTTCTAGTAAATAAAAATAGAGAGGTTGGTGTTGCCAGAGTCTCTCCACTTTTACCAGGAAAAGTGGGACAATAGAGCCAATGTTAAATGCTGGTGTTGCCGAACATTAACAAAGTTCCTATATCAGGACACTTGGTAGCCTACAGTACTTACCTTCCAAAGTAATAGTAGAGAGGTCGGTGTTGCCGGAGTCTCTCTACTTTTACTGAAGAAAGCAGGACCTATCCAAAAGAACAATGTTACGCTGGTGTTGCCGAGCAATAACAAAGTTCCTGAGGTAGGACTTGTTCACTTCCCACTCTAGAGAATATTTTGGACGGTAGTGACGTACACCTCAACTTCTTTTAGAGATGGTGCTGGTGTGTGCTTACCTTTATAATTAAGAGGAAGGAGCGAGAGGCCGTTATCCTTCTTCCTAACTTAAGGAAAGTTTTTCCTATTCCAGTAGCTATGTTTCTCACTGGTGTTGCCGAGTGATAGCAAAGTTTCCTGTAACAGGCCACAGTTTCGGTAACTTAAGAATAATAATGAAGTTTCTGGGAGGCTGTATGCTTCACTACTAGACTTGCTAGACACCGCCTATCAAGGGTCTCTATGTTAGCCGGGTTGTGCCTCGTCTAACAAAGATTCCTACGAATAGGATTTTTTTGTTTACTCACAAACAGTATAATGAACTTTCGGAAGGCCGTTCGTCCAACTGAGTGGAGGTTTAATTATAAGACTTCTAAGGTGGTGTTGCCAGTATTTAGAAGCCTTACAATTGCTTAGCTTTCCTCCAGAAATCCTGAACTGGGATTGAGGATTACTGAGAGGAATCCTTCCTAACCTCTAGGGTGGCAAGGACATGAGGAGGTATCCTTAATGAGGTCTATAAACCCTTCTTACTCTGGTGGTCAAGGTATCCTTTAGTATAATTACTTTACTAAGTGATGGGGTGATGATTAAACCCAAATACATCTCACAAAACAAGGTATTTCATCAAAGGTTAATTAAAAGATCATATCATATCTACATGAACTCAATAAAACCTTGGAAAACAATAATAGTGTTTAAAGGGAAAGAAATATGAAGTCTGAACTTGCGGGGAAAAGTTTGGTGTCATGTGCATGGAAGAGATGAAGTCTTCAATGCGCATGAGATAGTATTTGTCTATCCTATTCTTTCTTGGCGTGGTGAAATGAGAATCTATATACGTATCCTTGGTGGTAGTATTTATGTGGATAATAATTCATAAAAATATCCTGGTAATTAATTAATTAAATGGTATGTACTTATGTTTACTTCTCAAATCGTGTTGGTATGCCTGAACAGTATACCCGGGATATTTAAATGCATGAGGCGCCCTCTCTCGGCACGCGTGTGTGAGAGACACCAGCGCCGTCTTGACGTGGCGTCAGCTTTGGTACTACGGTTATGGATAATATTTGTTTAGACTTTAGAAGGAAGAATATGTGATTTGTATAACTAGAAGAAGTAGTTAAAGAATGCCAGAAAAAGGCATGTGATTGTGTATATACTGTATGTGTAGGAAACAATGTCCCACAGATCTACTGAGGTATGTTTCTCGTATCTTATTACATAAGTAGGTTTTCAAACATAATTATATTCATTTCATCTGGTTAATGATTTCTTATTCTATTTATTACAATTTTACTTAATATATAATTCCCCACTCTCCAACATATATACATTATAACTTCCCAGAGACATGGAACACAGGTATATATTATAAAATAACATAGGTGATGTTATAAGACAAGAAGAGTGTATTACAGTATGTAGCTAAAAAGGTTGACTGAATACGATTTTCTTCTTGGCTTAGGTGATGGGGCGAAAGTCTTGCCGGGTGTGGCGGGGCATTCCTTTCTCGGCGTGACCTTGGTTAATCCAGCGACTCGTCTGCTAGTGGACGATGTCTTTGGTATCTTCTTCTTCTTTTCTTGTTCTTCTTCCATCTCCTTACTATCTTCTTCTGTCGTGTGCGTGTCCTTTCGTTTTCGGGGTATTTTACTATTATTGACTATCCTTGGCTGAGCTAAGGAGAAAAATACCCACCCACTATTGACATACAGCAATTAAAATACAATTGGGCTACTGACAGCAGTGACAGGTGAGGCTGGGAGAGAGAGAGGTCACTATGGCCCGCAGTACCAGATAATCGTGCGATCCCTTCGACGAAGGACTCTCACGTCGGATTCGCACGTGAAGGTGATACCGCCAGTTGCTTCCTTGTGCGAATCTCGTGCGATGCCGATGCCGTCGGACGTATGGTTGGTAAGCCTGTCAAACTCGCCGCGGTGCATTTCTTACGGTTGGTATACCTGAAGAACGTTTTGTTTACAATTTACTGCCTCGGGCAGCCTCACGGGAGTACAGATGGAATCGAATCGTAATAAAGTGATGGTCCCTGGTGTATTATTTACCCAGTTTATTGCATTAATCTTATTATTCTGTATTTAGGACATTCTCAATTGACGAAAATAAGGTAGCCTAGGCCCTAGTGATTCCCCAGAGGACCATTGAATTTCTCTAGCCTAATTTCCCTTCAACCACCAATCAATTTTTGAGTTTAGGAATAACCATGGGGTTGTGGTATGGATTTTCGCTGAATAATTGGGTTGTGCTTGGCTCTCTGGAAAAGTGGCTTGGTTATAATATCAAGCAAGCTTTTCTGTTATATTCAAGCCTAGCCCTGTTCACCAGTTCCAAGTAGATCTAGGCCTATGGCCATACATCGTGAAATCTAACCTAGCCTATCTCTAACTCAAAAAGGGCCAGAGCTAGGATAGTGGGCTGTAAATTGCCATAGGCTATCTATCCCCTGGCTGACCCTTCCCAAATGGGAAAGGTAAAGCTTTGAGTCCTCCATTTCATAGTAAGAAATGCTTAAATTGGGCATAGGCTATGAGCAATTTTGATGAGAATTTAGCCTAGGCCTATATTGTTAAGTAATTATCTTGATATACTAAAACTACTGAAAACAGGGTAGGCCTAGCCTAACCTCTGGGTTGGATTTTGGACGATGGGTTAGGCATGAGAGGCTAGTGGATTATTTAGTTTATAATAACCATGGTAACCTAGGCCTAATAAAACTAATCTATTCTAGCTATCCAAGCGAGGTAACCTCCGACTCCGAGTTTTTCCAAAAATTTAGCAGGGAAAGTGTTTGGATCACACAATTGTTCTCATCGGCTTTAGACATCTAGGGATAGTCACCTATCCTAGCCTAATTATAGAAAAAGATTTCATGGCTAAATAGTATTTTTTAATCTCCATGGGACTTGCATATGTAATCAACATGTAGCCTACTCTTTAAACAATGCAAAATTGTTGGCAAATTAATATAGCCAAGGTTAGGTTAGCTAATGGGGAAAGTGATTTCTGAGTTAACCTAACCTACAAATTTGGAATAGGCCTAGGCTATGATAGGTTTCTTGAAGTAGTGTAGCCTAACGATACTCCTTACTTTTGAGTATAGGACTATCCCGTAAATTTCAGAAGCCAGCCGAAGCAAATCGGCTTCTAAAAGTTGGGGGCAGAATGTACGGTAGTATTCAAATGTATCGCCTTCCTTGTTTACACTACTCGCACGCTCCTTTATATTTTGACTGCCGTGGGATACAATAATAGGTTGAAGGGGGGCTTTTCCCCCCTAAGCCACCCCATGAATTAATTGTCATCTTATATATTGCCAGCATGGGGTCTGTAAGGTTAGTTACATTAGGTAAGTTAGGCACAGTATAGTATTGTAGCAATCCGATTGTGGGATTGGGTTGAGTTAGTTTAGCTTTATGAGGCAGTGTTTCTCTACTGAATATTACCATAGCCTAATACTCACAGATGTTTTTTTCTGGAAGAGGCCTAGGCCTGTGGCTCCAGTTCAGTAGCCTGGGTAAGATTAGGAGTAGTGGGCGTACCACTACCAACATACAGCATAACTCCTCTATAAAGCATTAACCTAACCAAACAACCTAACCTAACCTAACCTAGTATTCATGTAGTACTAGGTTAGGTTAGGTTAATGTTTTATAGATGATTTATGCTGTATGTCGGTAGTGGTACGCCCACTACTCCTAATCTTACCGTAGCCTGGTCACCAATTTGACCCTGGCTTCGCCTGTCTCAACTCATATGTATTCCCTCAAAAACAAATACCTGTATGTATAAGTTCAGAATAGTGAATCCTATACAGATCACTTAGTAGGTACCGAGTACTGTATACTTTATGGGGTTATTTACCACAGCTGCACCAATTTGCCCCAAGTTTTATACTGTACAGTTCTGCTACATGAAAAGTGCCAGGTTTTAATCCAGTACCATTCAGTGGCAGTGCAGCAATATCATAAAGTTTCGGGTTTCAAGTTAATAGTAATGTGATCATCCCCTTTGACTAGGCTAATATAGAAAACCATTTATTTTCAATACTTATTCTCCATCAAATTGACACCTGCCCTGTCTACAGTACTATACGGTACCAAAAACAGAAAGTCTAGTAGGCAGGTTTACTTTTATAAATGACTAAATATATGATGCTTGGACAATTATAGGTACCGCATAAAGAATGAACAATATATTTCACATAATTTATTGCAATTCTTACATACATAGGTACCCGTTATATAATATTGTATCATCTAATCACAACTCCTGTTGTATGCTTCCATATGGATAGGTCCTTAAGCTGTGTAACTAACTTACACACCTCTTGAACTAACTCTCCCTTAGGCAGACCACTGCACCTCCAACCATACATCTCCAACACACGTCTTAATTCATCACTACTCCTGCTAGCAACCTCTTCATGACTAGGCTGGGTTCTAATAAACTGCCAAAAATCCTCCTTCCCCACAATATGAACAGGAATGTAATCAACATGCGACATCTTAGCAATAGTTTTGGAAACGGGTTAATACAATGAGAGTACTATGTCCGTAGATTGTCAACTGCAAGACAAATTACTAAACCATCTAAATATATTTACTTAACACCAGCAAAAACTCTATACTATCACACTATCCTGGCCTGAGGTCGCCACTGTTACGTGGGGACGTTCGGGGAAAGCAGATGCTCTAATAGCCTAGCCCACAGCACTGTCCAAAGAGAAACGCTGTAGCAAAAATACAAACAATGCTGTAGTCATGCACCCAACACTGCCCACCGTACTACAGTAACCCTGCTACAGACACACTCTTAATATCAGACTCAAACACCAAGACACGCAGGTTCTCTAGAAAAAAGGATTATCTTCCTCTTTACTCTATTAAAGCAGTAATACAAGGAGACACAAAAATATCTACTGTCTCCAAGTCTGGTTGATAGTGCTGTTAGTGTTTCAAGAGAACTTCTAAGGTTATTCTAAACTGCACAAAAAATGCCAAAACATAATACTGCTAGACCCCCAGAACAATCCATATCATGCCCAATCGCTTAGGAATTGAGAATAATACAGAACAAACACATGGGGGAAAGTCTCACACAGTAGCCTCTGTGCCAAGCTTATTATCCCTACCTAATGTCCTAATAATACACCGAGTGGCTCTCTTCAGCACAGCTCGGCGGGGGTGTTGTAAGGGATAAATATAACAATTTATCTCATACAACATCATCTGGGGTTAGCTCAATACACCCGAATGCAATGGGGACACCACACCTTTTAACGGTCTCCACCCCTAGTCCCAAACTGCACCGGATGTATTGCTGTTAAAAACTACACAAGGCACAAGGGTTGATATCTTAGGAGGTTAGAGACTGGCTGCCACCCCCTAAAGGGTTAAATAAGGCCCGAGTTGGAGCATGCTGTGTGGTGGAAGGTTAAAAGACAGTAGCCTAGTAGCCTGGCACAGCAGGCCCACTCACCACCCAACAACCTCTTTCCTCAAAGGCCCAAGAAAGGCTGGAGCAACAGGCCAATCATTCAAACCCCTAGAGATATCAACCATATACACATATAATAAGGATACACAATGCAGCAGAATAAAGGAAGGAAATAGTGTGAAGATTATACTTGAGAAAGCCAGGGAAAATAATGCAGTAAATTTCCTATTAAAATGGAGAAAACTCTAGTATTCAAACTAATAAGGTTAAGACAAAAATAATATGCTTAAAATGACTCCAGCCCCTCCCTGCTACTTTCCAATAAGGAACAAAATAGACATAGGCTATGCGGTATTAAAGGAGTAAGCAAGCAAGCCTGACCAACACGGATAAGCACGTGTTGTCACTACAAGATCGGGGACTGAACTTCACTGAAGTGAGCTGAGCTCCTAGTGCAGCCACGAGATTTCCCAGGGCCACGCGAGGGAGGGAGGGGAGCGCCAGGCACCGCCAGACTATACAATTAACTAGGCAGCCTGTGCTTTCATTAACAATACAGGAGTAATCATTGTGCAACTTATGATAAACTAACACAATCCCACAAGGGCTAAACAAAAGAGGTAATTACACTCGAGGAAACAAAGGCAATGTTTTGCACAGAACAGCGCCATCCTGACGACAAGGAAGCTCACGTGGGAATAAGAAAGAAAGAAATATAGAGCTGGCCTCTCCCAGGTTATGTGAATTATTATAGCACACATGCAACTGAAATAGGTTATATAAGTTCAGGTGGATGTGAATCATGTGACAATATATATATATATATATATGCACTCCCTCTCTTTAGGTTAATAAACTCTAGTTTCAAGTAATTGGCTTATGGTACTGTGCAATATATTACTTTTGTTTGTTTTTGCAACAGAAATGTTATTTGGACACAGTACCATCAGCCAATGGCTAGTTTTAGACCAGCACTTAAGTATATAGAGTAATAGAGAATTTGTTTTGAAAGATATAACCTTATAGCGCTATTGTGTATATGTTTTAACAAAAGTGTGCCTGGGGAAGGGAATGTGTGGGTTCCATGTCAGTTGAACCAGTGCCACTTCAACCAGTGCCACTTTAACCAGTGCTAACTCAACCAGTGGCCACTTCAACCAGTGACCATTTCAACCAGTGACCATTTTAACCAGTAACCTAACCTAACCTAACCTAACCTAACCGAACCTAACCTACTGGTTAAAATGGTCACTGGTTGAAATAGTCACTGGTTGAAGTGGCCACTGGTTGAGTTAGCACTGGTTAAAGTGGCACTGGTTGAAGTGGCACTGGTTCAACTGACCGGTCACCAAATGGGTGTTTTTAAGACAATTTAGCAGTTTTTGGAGGCCATTGGTACAACATAGCATTTTCATTGAAGACATTTATTCTTTTGAAAATTTCCTGTGAGCATTGGCGAAAATGTATATATACCGGCACCTTTAGTTTGCTCTATGGTTTTAACTTTAGGGGGAAGTTTTTTGTTTTGCGTGAGAGGTTTCTTAAGACGAGAGTTGGTTTGTAATGATATTAATTTCCTTCTAGATATGGAAAATTGAGGTTGAAGGAGACTGGATGTAGTATATAAGATATTAGGCATTATTTATAGGGAGATTACTGTTACATTTTTTTTGTTTGTTACAGTCTAGAAAAAAACATTATTGAGAGGGAGAGAGAGAGAGAGAATAATGCAAATAATATACATCTTTCTACGTGTGCTGTTTTAAGAAATACGTTAATGTCTGAGCCCTTTTAGAGATAGGATGGGTCAAAAATTTAAATTAAATATTTATGTTTGTACATTTAGCCAAAACATGTATACACAAACAGTTTATACACACAAAATATACCATTTGTTAAGCATTTTCAGAGTTTAACATTCTTAAACGCACCATTATGTTACACACTTGAAATATTCTCTATTGGTGGATATTATAAATTTATTTTTAACATCGTTCTCAATACCAACAACCCCCACCCCAAAATGAAACTAATGAAAGCATGTAACTCTTCCAGGATTCGAACCTAGGATACAGAACCCACACACTCTAACCATTACATCATCAAGACAGTTATAAGTACAGCACATGAGTACGATAAAGATCCATTTATAGACTACTGGATATTTATCTAATCATTTCCTGCACCCAAATGCACTATGAATAGCCCAATGATTAAGCGAGAAGAAAGCACATTGGTCGGTCCTATGTGATCTTTGCCCCAGCAAAGATCACATAGGACCGACCTCGCTACGAAATATTCCTGAACCTAATAATTTTGTATCTTATCATATCAAATGGCAATCACACTTAAATAACATGCATACACAAACACACCTCCAGATAGTTATGCACACAGAACGTGAGAGAGAGAGAGAGAGTGAATGAATGAATGATCACTTGTAACCCAGCAGACTTTGGTTGGTATATATTTGGGGTTCAGTGATTGGTTCCGGCTTACACAGTCTTTTTCAGAGTTATGGATCAAATTGGAACACACTAAAGCTTGGGGCTAAATCCTGATACATGTTTGATCGGCTGGCATAAACACATATACACAGATATAATTTATAGTCTCTGTTGCAAAATTACAATAATGCACAAGTTGCATTTATTGCAAACGGATTAATATAATCATGTTATATACTGCTAAGCATATCATCCCTAGATTTCGTTTATTTTATTGTTCGATTTTCTTTACCTTACAGTCATGAGTGTGTGTGTGTGTGTGACCTACCTAATGTAGGGTTTGCCACTCTGCTGGCGGCACCGTTGTATGTTGACAATCGGTGCATCAGGCTGTTCAAAGGGGCAGAGCGTTTCCCTGTGAAGACGGGCTCATCTGGCCCTTTTTGCAGTTCGACATCGAGGGCTCTCTTGAAGTTGTCTAATGAGATGCCCCAGTGGGAGTTTGTTAAAGATACGCAGTTCTCTATGTGATAACCAACCCTCTCGCAGCGAGCTCATAGCACCCCAATTTTTCATTCAGGGGATAGTGCATTGCCAGCCCCTCCTATCACTGAGCTTCATGCCTAACGAGGTGTGTAGATTTGGTACTAAGCCCTCCTCTTTCGTTCCCTTCTATGCTTCAACACGTACAGGTTCAATGATCTTAAACACTCCCGATAGTGTAACTGTTATATATGTGAGGCGATATGAGTTTATAAGTTCCTTTGTAAACTCACTGGGTCACATATTTCACCTGCTTTGTATGGGGATGTTAATATGTTACAGTATTCTAGCTGCGGTAGCGACTAGGGAATTGAAGAACGTTGTCATAAGCAAATCACTGTGTGCTCTAAATGTATATAGACTCCGATCTGTTAGCTGTTTCACAGCTGCAACATTGATCTGGTTATGTTCATTGAATCCCATATTTCCCGTCATTAAAAACCCCAAGGTCCTTCACACTGTCTGCATGTTCCATTATGTGGTTGGATTATGTTATGTAATTTGTGTTTCCTCTGTATTGCATTAATTGGATGTTGTCTTCATTAAACTGCATGTTGTTTTCCCTGGCCCACTGGATTACTATACACTATACAGTATGTAGCCTATGTCTCTTGCAGCTGGCCCATGTCTTCCTGTGTATTTACTATCATACTTAGTTTTGTGGCATCTGCAAAGGAAGACACTGTACCGTGTCTTGTGTTAGCATCTATGTCATTGAATTGAATGGGTAGAAGAAGGAGTGCTAGCACTGTTCCTAGGGGAACTGATCTTTTGACATCCGACCTCTCAAATGTGACTTGGTAGGCTATAGCCTACTGCTACTGAAAACAAATACCTGTTATCCCTTTGCTATAAGTTTGGGGACGATTATAGCATGGTCAAACTGATCAAATGCCTGTGCATAATCAGTGTAAATTTCATCCACATTTTTCTTTTCTTCTAGGTATTTAACCCCTACTGTACCATAGGGTACTACCATAAATGTACCCTCAGTACCAAGCAATGTGGCAAAAATGGCTTCAGAGGCAAGATATAACAACCTTCCACTTCAAAAGTTGATGAAGCACTGACCCAGACAACCTGTGGAAACTTGCAGCCAACCTAAGAAGTGTTGCCAATTCCTTTGAACGGTGTTTACAAGTCACTGCCTGATACTGGCAGTTACAAGGACTGTATATTACTGACGGCTTGTAGCCGTCGCTGGGACTGGGGAGTTATTTATCTACTGACGGCTGGCAGCCGTCGCTGGGATTGTACAGGTTAAATATTTGTCATTCTTTCAACAGTTGTGAGAGACACGATGTTCCCACTCTGAACACATGTTGACTTGGAATTTTCCTTTATACCTGCAATAGCTTTGCTCGCTTCTTCTATTTGTTGTAATTCATGGGATATTCTTAACCTTTGTGCAATTTCCACGCACTTCCTTTTGTCTGTCCAGTAGGGTTTGTTGTGTGCTTTGTTATGTTAGTAGCTTTCTTCTGTGCAACTTCCGTCTTTCCTGTTCTTGTTTGTTTCTTCGTCTTGTTTGTCTTTCAAGCATGTGGTGGCTACAGATTTGGGTCACGGTTTGTGTGTAATTAATGCTAACAACAGTCTCCATTATCCCTCGACATGTTACCATAATCAAGAATAGCAGGCTATTTTATCCACCTCAAATACTTATTATACAAAGGTGTACAGCCTACTAAAATGTCAGCAGTGGTTGCAGAGAGCTTCAACGGAATTTGATGCAGAAATCCCCCCCCCCCCCATCCCAATAAACAACAAAATGTGAGGTTACCACCTAACCGGGCCATGCTTCGAACCTGGGTCACCATGCTTAGCCTACTAGGCAAACTCTCTCACCACTAGACAAAGAGAAGTATTCCACTTGGGTTTGGGACTCCAGTGATCTTTTGCATCCAGTTCCGTGTTAGTTATCTGCAACAACTGCTGGCATTACACTACCAGTACACTATTATATTACTACAGTATACCATGGTGTACAACCTACCAGTACACTATTATATTACTACAGTATACCATGGTGTACAACCTACCAGTACACTTATATTCCTACAGTATACCATGGTGTACAACCTACCAGTACACTATTATATTACTACAGTATACCATGGTGTACAACCTACCAGTACACTATTATATTACTACAGTATACCATGGTGTACAACCTACCAGTACACTATTATATTACTACAGTATACCATGGTGTATAACCTACCAGTACACTATTATATTACTACAGCATACCATGGTGTACAACCTACCAGTACACTATTATATTCCTACAGTATACCATGGTGTACAACCTACCAGTACACTATTATATTACTACGGTATACCAGTACACTATAATATTACTACAGTATACCATGGTGTACAGTATGCTAGTACACTATTATATTACTACAGTATACCATGGTGTACAACCTACCAGTGTTACAGCGCATTTTGAGCGACTGTACACACTTGAATAATCCATATAATCACATATACTGTATAACTCACACCATTATAACAACCTTTTAGCGAACTATAATTGTGTTGGTGTGATCTCCCAATAGAAGTTCACACCATTACAATGGTTGCTGGTAAGTTTCCACAAGCTTAGGCAAGCATGCATATGGATCTCACGGTCACAAGATTGTGTCACACATCCATTGCCAAGAAATCGAGAAGTAATTGCTAGCAACGTTGTCACGCCCAGGCGTCACATGGTGTGGCTGAGCCGCACCCTACCTCAAGCAGGGTGGAGCCGAATCAGTCAGCATACATCAGCCTACCTAGGTGGGTCCCTCTCTTCAACCTTCTGGGTAAGATTCGTGACCAGTATAAGTGTACAAGTACCTTATAAGTATCAGTGACATACTTACGTTCTAGTAACTCCCTTCTAATCGTTTGTTTTCTCTCTCTTTACAGGAAACTATTAAATACATTGGAAACAGCTCAAAGTTCTTGGTTCCTTTTGTTATTAAGTAGGTTACTTTCATAAGTAATAGATAAAGTACTTATTTCGGTACACACTCAACTCTGAGTATACGCCACATTAGTAATTACTTTATAATCGCATTTCCTCAACGCACTAGTGCAATATTCTAATCTCTCAAATTAGGATTAAGGGCTACAAACATATTTTCTGATAATAAATGACAAAAGCCCCGCGCTTGTTTATTTAAGACCTCCATACATATTTTAAGGGGTTCCAGATTCCTACAGAGTTTACTACAACGTACAGGAAATACTGAGGAAAGAAAATAAGTTTAACCATTCCGCTAAAATGCCACCTCCATAAACCGCCCGCTACACCAGTACACTATTATATTACCACATTATACCATAGTGTACAGTATACCAGTACACTATTATATTACTACAGTATACCATGATGCACAGTATACTAGTACACTATTATATTACTACAGTATACCATGGTGTACAGTATACTAGTACACTATTATATTACTACAATATACCATGGCGTACAGTATACTAGTACACTATTATATTACTACAATATACCATGGTGTACAGTATACTAGTACACTATTATATTACTACAGTATACCATGGTCTACAACCTACCAGTACACTATTATATTACTACAGTATACCATGGTGTACATCTTACCAGTACACTATTATATTACTACAGTATACCATGGTGTACAACCTACCAGTACACTATTATATTAATACAGTATACCATGGTGTACATCCTACCAGTACACTATTATATTACTACAGTATACCATGGTGTACATCCTACCAGTACACTATTATATTACTACAGTATACCATGGTGTACAACCTACCAGTACACTATTATATTAATACAGTATACCATGGTGTACAACCTACCAGTACACTATTATATTACTACAGTATACCATGGTGTACAACCTACCAGTACACTATTATATTACTACAGTATACCATGGTGTACATCCTACCAGTACACTATTATATTACTACAGTATACCACGGTGTATAACCTACCAGTACACTATTATATTACTACAGTATACCATGGTGTACAACCTACCAGTACACTATTATATTACTACAGTAAACCATGGTGTACAACCTACCAGTACTCTATTATATTACTACAGTATACCATGGTGTACAACCTACCAGTACACTATTATATTACTACAGTATACCAGTACACTATTATATTACTACAGTATACCATGGTGTACAACCTAACAGTACACTATTATATTACTACAGTATACCATGGTGTATAACCTACCAGTACACTATTATATTAATACAGTATACCATGGTGTACAACCTACCAGTACACTATTATATTACTACAGTATACCATGGTGTACAACCTACCAGTACACTATTATATTACTACAGTATACCATGGTGTACAACCTACCAGTACACTATTATATTACTACAGTATACCAGTACACTATTATATTACTACAGTATACCATGGTGTATAACCTACCAGTACACTATTATATTACTACAGTATACCATGGTGTACATCCTACCAGTATACTATTATATTACTACAGTATACCAGTACACTATTATACTACTACAGTATACCATGGTGTACAACCTACCAGTACACTATTATATTACTACAGTATACCATGGTGTACATCCTACCAGTATACTATTATATTACTACAGTATACCAGTACACTATTATATTACTACAGTATACCATGGTGTACAACCTACCAGTACACTATTATATTACTAAAGTATACCATGGTGTACAACCTACCAGTACATTATTATATTACTACAGTATACCATGGTGTACAACCTACCAGTACACTATTATATTACTACAGTATACCATGGTGTACATCCTACCAGTACACTATTATATTACTACAGTATACCAGTACACTATTATATTACTACAGTATACCATGGTGTACAACCTACCAGTACACTATTATATTACTACAGTATACCAGTACACTATTATATTACTACAGTATACCATGGTGTACAACCTACCAGTACACTATTATATTACTACAGTATACCATGGTGTATAACCTACCAGTACACTATTATATTACTACAGCATACCATGGTGTATAACCTACCAGTACACTATTATATTACTACAGTATACCATGGTGTACAACCTACAAGTATACTATTATATTACTACAGTATACCAGTACACTATTATATTACTACAGTATACCATGGTGTACAACCTACCAGTACACTATTATATTCCTACATTATACCATGGTGTACAACCTACCAGTACACTATTATATTACTACAGTATACCAGTACACAATTATATTACTACAGCATACCATGGTGTAAAGTATGCTAGTACACTATTATATTCCTACAGTATACCATGGTGTACAACCTACCAGTACACTATTATATTACTAAAGTATACCATGGTGTACAACCTACCAGTACACTATTATATTCCTACAGTATACCATGGTGTACAACCTACCAGTACACTATTATATTACTACAGTATACCAGTACACTATTATATTACTACAGTATACCAGTACACAATTACATTACTACAGTATACCATGGTGTACATCCTATCAGTACACTATTATATTACTACAGTATACCATGGTGTACAACCTACCAGTACACTATTATATTACTACAGTATACCAGTACACTATTACATTACTACAGTATGCCATGGTGTACAACCTACCAGTACACTTTTATATTACTACAGTATACCATGGTGTACAGCCTACCAGTACACTATTATATTACTACAGTATACCAGTACACTATTATATTACTACAGTATACCATGGTGTACAGTATACTAGTACACTATTATAGTACTACAATATACCATGGCGTACAGTATACTAGTACACTATTATATTACTACAGTATACCATGGTGTACAGTATACTAGTACACTATTATATTACTACAGTATACCATGGTGTACAACCTACCAGTACACTTATATTACTACAGTATACCATGGTGTACAACCTACCAGTACACTATTATATTACTACAGTATACCAGTACACTATTATATTACTACAGTATACCATGGTGTACATCCTACCAGTACACTATTATATTACTACAGTATACCATGGTGTATAACCTACCAGTACACTATTATATTACTACAGTATACCATGGTGTACAACCTACCAGTACACTATTATATTACTACAGTATACCATCGTGTACAACCTACCAGTATACTATTATATTACTACAGTATACCATGGTGTACAACCTACCAGTACACTATTATATTACTACAGTAAACCATGGTGTACAACCTACCAGTACTCTATTATATTACTACAGTATACCATGGTGTACAACCTACCAGTACATTATTATATTACTACAGTATACCAGTACACTATTATATTACTACAGTATACCATGGTGTACAACCTACCAGTACACTATTATATTACTACAGTATACCATGGTGTATAACCTACCAGTACACTATTATATTAATACAGTATACCATGGTGTACAGTATACTAGTACACTATTATATTACTACAGTATACCATGGTGTACAACCTACCAGTACACTATTATATTACTACAGTATACCAGTACACTATTATATTACTACAGTATACCATGGTGTATAACCTACCAGTACACTATTATATTACTACAGTATACCATGGTGTACACCCTACCAGTATACTATTATATTACTACAGTATACCAGTACACTATTATATTACTACAGTATACCATGGTGTACAACCTACCAGTACACTATTATATTACTACAGTATACCATGGTGTACATCCTACCAGTATACTATTATATTACTACAGTATACCAGTACACTATTATATTACTACAGTATACCATGGTGTACAACCTACCAGTACACTATTATATTACTACAGTATACCATGGTGTATAACCTACCAGTACACTATTATATTACTACAGTATACCATGGTGTACAGTATACTAGTACACTATTATATTACTACAGTATACCATGGTGTACAACCTACCAGTGCACTATTATATTACTACAGTATACCAGTACACTATTATATTACTACAGTATACCATGGTGTATAACCTACCAGTATACTATTATATTACTACAGTATACCATGGTGTACAACCTACCAGTACACTATTATATTACTACAGTATACCATGGTGTACAACCTACCAGTACACTATTATATTACTACAGTATACCATGGTGTACAACCTACCAGTACACTATTATATTACTACAGTATACCATGGTGTACATCCTACCAGTATACTATTATATTACTACAGTATACCAGTACACTATTATATTACTACAGTATACCATGGTGTACAACCTACCAGTACACTATTATATTACTACAGTATACCATGGTGTACAACCTACCAGTACACTATTATATGACTACAGTATACCATGGTGAATAACCTACCAGTACACTATTATATTACTACAGCATACCATGGTGTATAACCTACCAGTACACTATTATATTACTACAGTATACCATGGTGTACAACCTACCAGTATACTATTATATTACTACAGTATACCAGTACACTATTATATTACTACAGTATACCATGGTGTACAACCTACCAGTACACTATTATATTCCTACAGTATACCATGGTGTACAACCTACCAGTACACTATTATATTACTACAGTATACCAGTACACAATTATATTACTACAGCATACCATGGTGTACAGTATGCTAGTACACTATTATATTACTACAGTATACCATGGTGTACAACCTACCAGTACACTATTATATTACTACAGTATACCAGTACACTATTACATTACTACAGTATGCCATGGTGTACAACCTACCAGTACACTATTATATTACTACAGTATACCATGGTGTACAACCTACCAGTACACTATTATATTACTACAGTATACCATGGTGTACAACCTACCAGTACACTATTATATTACTACAGTATACCATGGTGTACATCCTACCAGTATACTATTATATTACTACAGTATTCCAGTACACTATTATATTACTACAGTACACCATGGTGTACAACCTACCAGTACACTATTATATTACTACAGTATACCATGGTGTACAACCTATCAGTACACTATTATATTACTACAGTATACCATGGTGTACAACCTACCAGTACACTATTATATTCCTACAGTATACCATGGTGTACAACCTACCAGTACACTATTATATGACTACAGTATACCAGTACACTATTATATTACTACAGTATACCAGTACACAATTATATTACTACAGTATACCATGGTTTACATCCTATCAGTACACTATTATATTACTACAGTATACCATGGTGTACAACCTACCAGTACACTATTATATTACTACAGTATACCAGTACACTATTACATTACTACAGTATGCCATGGTGTACAACCTACCAGTACACTATTATATTACTACAGTATACCATGGTGTACAACCTACCAGTACACTGTTATATTACTACAGTATACCATGGTGTACAACCTACCAGTACACTATTATATTACTACAGTATACCATGGTGTACATCCTACCAGTATACTATTATATTACTACAGTATACCAGTACACTATTATATTACTACAGTACACCATGGTGTACAACCTACCAGTACACTATTATATTACTACAGTATACCATGGTGTACAACCTATCAGTACACTATTATATTACTACAGCATACCATGGTGTACAACCTACCAGTACACTATTATATTACTACAGTATACCAGTACACTATTATATTACTACAGTATACCATGGTGTACAACCTACCAGTACACTATTATATTACTACAGCATACCATGGTGTACAACCTATCAGTACACTATTATATTACTACAGCACACCATGGTGTACAACCTACCAGTACACTATTATATTACTATAGTGTACCATGGTGTACAACCTACCAGTACACTATTATATTACTACAGTATACCATTGTGTACAACCTACCAGTATACTATTATATTACTACAGTATACCATGGTGTACAACCTACCAGTATACTATTATATTACTACAGTATACCAGTACACTATTATATTACTACAGTATACCAGTATACTATTATATTACTACAGTATACAACGTGTACAGTATACTAGTTCACTATTATATTACTACAGTATACCATGGTGTACAACCTACCAGTACACTATTATATTTCTACAGTATACCATGGTGTACATCCTACCAGTATACTATTATATTACTACAGTATACCAGTACACTATTATATTACTACAGTATACCATGGTGTACAACCTACCAGTACACTATTATATTACTACAGTATACCATGGTGTATAACCTACCAGTACACTATTATATTACTACAGTATACCATGGTGTACAGTATACTAGTACACTATTATATTACTACAGTATACCATGGTGTACAACCTACCAGTACACTATTATAGTACTACAGTATACCAGTATACTATTATATTACTACAGTATACCATGGTGTACAACCTACCAGTACACTATTATATTACTACAGTATACCAGTATACTATTATATTACTACAGTATACAACGTGTACAGTATACTAATTCACTATTATTTTACTATAGTATACCACGGTTTACAACCTACCAGTATATTAACCTATTACACACGTACATTACTGCAGGGAGGCAGCAACTAATGACAATGGTAATGAGGTCATTAAAATGAATGTTGTGTTGAATGTCGCCTCGGGTAATACTGTCACAGGGACACACAAACGTGTAGTAAACAGATCCTTAGATTATGTGCATTATCATCACATGGCTCTAATAAAAGGAAAATTAACATCATTGTCTTCCTGTATTTGGCTACATACGATATCAAACTCTCAAGCTATGCGCTTACTTACATCCGTATGTACAGTCACTCATAAAAATTCGCGGACCCCCACGTGAATGCGTCTACTAAAATTGATTGTTTTTTGCTTTGTACCCCTTGAGACTGGATGCCAGCCAGAGGAAGGGGAGGGTAAGGGGGGTGTTAGAGAGGGCAGAGTAGGAGGGTGTAGAAGCAGGGTAGTACGGTAGTTACCTTACCCCCCCTTTCTTCCCCTAAACTAAAATTCCACACACTCCTCTCTCTCTCATATTACCAATACCATATATGATAGCCCTCTCCCTATCTCTACCAAATTATATACGTTATCTAATAGCACCTACACTCCTACATTATATGTTAGTGTATTTGTTTTATTTGCCTTGTTATGTTTATTTATGTGTTATAAGAGTTTAGACCAAATGTTAATATTCTGTAATTCACTTCCATTTTCACGTATATTATTAATGTATTTCTATTTAATATTACCTATTATCACTATATCCATTTCCTATATGCGTATAATGCTTTTCTTCGTATAATGCTTTGTGTTTAGAACGTGGCGGGCAGATATATATATATATATATATGTGTTAACAGTTCTACTCAATCTTCCCTAACTATTCTTTCCTAAATCTATCTTACGATTACCTTACTTCGGAGAACATGATTTGTATACAATAAGCCTACTTGGTTTAAATAGTTGAGGTTTATACAAAGACAAGGTAAGATATTGGATAAAGGCTTACATGTATATAAATAAACTAGAGCGGCACATGGTAGAGAGCATACCTCCGCCTATACTGGCTGTTTTTTTTTATTTTTTTATCTTGTTTAGAGTCAAACAAACAAACCGACAAACAAACGGAAGTAAAAGATCAACCGAGTGATTCTCTCTCTCTCTCTCTTTTATGGGAGTTGATGAATGTGTAAGTGACTGTTCTTATATACCTTTAGGTGAACAAAGGCACCAATTGTTAGGAGACTTGCCCATTCGTATCGTCCTAACCTGTCCTATCTGTAGTGAAGCGTATACGCAACCAATGTGCCACACAGTAAGTAGTCTGACCAATCTCCGGGGCAATGTAGCCTTAAATATCACACCTGCAACTATAATTTGGATATTTGAGCAAGAGAAGACTTACCCCACCAAACTGCATGTGATATTAATTATAAGTACATTATATAAAATAGATCCTGACAGTTCAATATGCCGTTTTCTTTTATATAACCGCCTCTTTCAAACTCATAAAAATTACAAGTTTCTTCATGATATCATTCAGTCGTAGGTAAATTAATGTAATACCAATAGTTTTATAACAGGACTTTTATCGTGATTTTCTAATCAATTCTGCGAAAGTCAGTGTGATGATTTTGATATCTTCAGAAACAGACCTAGGTCAAAATTAGCAACGAAACGATTGGAATTCGTCGGTTTTGATCATCTTTATATATTTACTGATTATTCTATTGCCCATGATGCAAACACGACGAGTTGCTAAATATGAAAAACATTGTACTGTAGATGCATGTATTATTTTTTATTTATTTCAACCCACTATTATATCAGTATGTGTGCATGCTGCTAATAAGAAATGGGTTAGTCAATATCTCCGGTTATAGATCGATCAGTTCGCCCGTCAATATATATGTTATGGTCGTATAGGTGTGAGCTTATAATAATATAATAATAATAACTTTATTTAGACTAAAAACATATACAATATAATTATTACAATATCTTCATAATTCGTTATCAAGACTGAGCCCATGAAATGTTAAAATTTGTTATGGGCTCCTTCAAAATACGTTTAGGAAATTACCAGCAGTGTTCTGTATAATATTATGTAGTATGCTTACAATTTAGATACTCAGTTGCTTAGTGGCCTAAGTGATTTTTACAATTTCGCTTAAATACTAAAATATTGTTAGCTAATTTTATTTCTTCTGGTAGTCTATTCCAGAAGATACTTCCCAAGTAAGTAACAAATCTTTTACCAAGTTTAGTATTTGGCTTGGGTGGTCTGAGAAGGTCTTTGTTTCTAGTGGTGTGACTATGTATACTGTCTACGTGATGGAAATATTGATTCTGAACACAATGAAGCTGATTGAAAACAAATTTAAGAGATTTTATGTGATGAATATCACATAGTTTTAACACTCGCAATTCTTTGAATAAAGGAGTTGTATGGTCTAAATACCGGTATCCCACTTTAGATATTATTCTCATGGCTTTCTTTGGAAGTTTGAATAATGGTTCTAAGTTTGTTTTTGTGGCTGAACTCCAAACAACATTACAATACTGATAATATGGATAGATTAAACTGTTATACAAACACAGCTTGGAATTGAGATGATCAGACGGTGTTGAAACTGCAGGGTCTGTGGTAAGAGATTGTTATCAGGTGAACGAGGTTCAATAGCCAAAAAAGAATACTGATTGTATGCTTGGTTTGAGTACTGGCCTGAAGAAGCTATCTGCGAAACTTTGTCAATAAAGTGTTCCTCCTCAAATAGTGTATCTTTTCATTGAATTATATATAATATATATATATATATATATATATATGTTTATTGGATGACAAATATAGCTGACAGGGCTAAGATTCGAACCGTACAGGCAGGAGGTCCAGTCACCTACACCACCACGAGAGTTAAAAGAAGGAATTTGATACTTCTATCTATATTCCTTCCCAAATCGACTCTGATGAGGGGACAGACTGTCTTTTAATCGAAATCCGGCTGCCCTAAGCATGACAAGTTGTTTATTGGATGACAACTATAGCTGACAGGGCTAAGATTCGAACCGTACAGGCAGGAGGTCCAGTCACCTACACCACCACGAGAGTTAAAAGAGGTAATTTGATACTTCTATCTGTATTCCTTCCCAACTCGACTCTGATGGGGGAACAGACTGTCTTTTAATCGAAATCCGGCTGCCCTAAGCATGAAAAGTTGTTTATTGGATGACAAATATAGCTGACAGGGCTAAGATTCGAACCGTACAGGCAGGAGGTCCAGTCACCTACACCACCACGAGAGTTAAAGGACGAAATTTGATACTTCTATCTCTATTCCTTCCCAACTCGACTCTGATGGGGGGACAGCCTGTCTTTTAATCGAAATCCGGCTGCCCTAAGCATGACAAGTTGGGTTCGAATCCCAATATGTCAATGGGATGATATTATTGGGATGGAACTTGTGGTGTACCTAATATCAGTGCATTACCACAGCACACCGAAATGCCAAAACAAAATACCCTCATTGTTCCCTGATTAAATAGCACTGTATGAATATTCCCATATTCAAAATATGCTACAGGGAGGCAATGCCTAGTAAGTTAATTGCTCAATAGGTGGCGTTCTGAGAGTGAAGGTCCGAGTCTGGTGAGTGAGACGGAGAAGCGCAGAGGCGAAGCAGCTTCAGAGATGGAGTTGGGTTCGAGCCGTGCATAGGTGCTTCGCATGTCTCACTCCCTAGAGTGGAAAAAGACCTCACGGGCCTCACCGTGTTCAGTGGTAGAGTGTTCAGGCTCTCAGCCTATGCCCGAGAGGGAGTAGTTGGAATATAGAAGAAAATACAAAAATATATATATACAGTATATATATTTATAATTATATATATATATATATATATATATATATATATATATATATACAGTATACTAGCTAAGATACCCGGCGCTGCCGTCGCTGCCAGCGGTTCCCTACGACAAAACCTCTCTCAGAAGTAATTCGTAACAGATATGGACACCCCACGCTCCAAGGGTTCCGAAATTTCGAACAGCTATCTAAAAAGTTACAAAAATGAAAACAAGACTTCCAGTTTTTGACTTGCTGTAAATCATATAATGTGTGTCCTAAGTTTCTATGTTTATAACTATACCGTAAGATTCTTATCAACTCAGAACAATATAAATCATGGCAAAGCGAACTTCTAGGTTAAGAAATTGATGAAAAGAAAAAAGAAATCAGAGATCACTAACTAACAGTACAAAATGCATACGAGTCACTTACGAATAGGGTAACGAAGCTTGATTTGTCTTGCTCAGTTAGTCTCTAGGTATCTCCGACAAGGCAGTTACCTCTGACCTCTCAAAAATATCAGAAGGTTGAGTCGGCGGCACTATGTTAGACTCCTAGTCCAGCACTAGGTCACCTCTACTAGTCTCGGTAGCCTCACTGGGGTCAGCCAGGCCCACAGCTGCCTAAGAGCCAGTATCATCTAGTAGTGCATCATGGGATGGCCCGCACTCATGGCTGTCGGCCCCCGCATCCACTAAGTCATCCCCCTGTTGTGCCCTTTGTGCCACTGATTGGGTCACTGCACCAACAGGATAGATAAAGTTCATGTTATCTTCTTGCAAACCACCACTAGCATGGGGCTCAAAAGCAGCCTCAGCAACGACTATAGGTGGGAAAACTACATCCCCAGCTAAGTCAGTCCCGAGCAAAAAGTCCACCCCCTTAACTGGCAGAGTGTCCACCATGGCCACTGTTATGCCGGGTTGTAATCGAACTGGCTTCAGTATTATCTAATTTCAATCCAGGTTTAGGATATCTAGATTTGGAATATGACTATACAGGGACACCTCGACGCCGCGAATATGACAGTTGTATACTCAATCAGGCAACCAAAACACAATAAATACACAGGATAAATTACACTCTTCTTTATTAAATTGCATGTGGATTATAGAGGTGTTCAAGACTTCCCTATTATATAGAATAGGTAGTATGATACTGGCGATAAATAAGAGAGGTTATCTAATTTACTATCAAGATAGAATAATATGCTCCTGACAATTTATATAAATAACTGGGAAATATACAGAATAATACAGACAGAGATTTACATAGACCTTAGTTCATAAAATGATAATATCTATGAGATTCGAGTGTCTAGCGCGAAGCAATTTGGTATATACACGAACGGCTGAGAGATATCGTTCAGCCGCGCACGTAAGGTTGGGGGGAGGGGGGTTTGAGACAACAACAATAGTTTAGCCGCGCACAGGTAGAGATCACCCCTTAAGCATGCGTCACACCTAGCCGATTTGAGGCCAAGACTGTCCGCGACCTAAGGGTCCTGGACAGTCTTGGTCTACGTCGCCGCGCATCATGGGCCGTCGCCAACATAACAAAGAGGTCGGGATGGGTCTTCACATACCCCCTCAAAAGTTCAACATGTCGAACTTTCAAAATCAAGTCGGCGTGGAGTGAGGTAAAAAAATGGGGACGTGAAGGGGACGGGAGGCTCATGGCGTGTCACGGCGCTTGACGGCGCTTGACGGGAAAAGGTAGGCGTCAGTGCGGCGTCACACGGCGGCACATGGCACCAGAAATGACGTCTGCGTCAGGTGGCGTCACCATAACAACCTGCGGGGATCAGCGGCGGTTTGCGGCGATCCAACGATGCCCTAACGGTCAATATATAAATAAACGACATAATTAACCCGCTGAGTGCCAGCCAATTTTGACGGTGTGTTTCTGCCAGTGCCAGATTTTTTTTTTTTTTTTTTTTTGGCTAAATCTATCAAGTTGGGAGAGAAAGGAAGGATAATGGTAAAAAAAACACTCCCCTTGTCCATTTTCGCCAGAAATCAGGTCCCCGATGGTCCCGAAAGTAGCTGAAAAGACACTATAGACTACAGAGACTTTTATGGTATCGGAATGTATGGGTAGGAGGGTGGTGGGAGGGTGGTTTGGGGGATGGTGGGGGGAAGGTAGAAGCGTAATTGACTCATGTTACAAATATGAAGCCGATTGGTGAGGTAGTTTCGCCACCACGTATTTTCCTTTTTTTCCTTATCTTCGTACGGATACGCTGGAAGTGGGTGGTGGGAGGCGGTTGGGGGTGTGGTGGGGGGAAGGCAGAAAGGTAAGTTAATAATAATAATAAAATAACAGAATTAACTGAAATAATCAGTGTCCATACTGAAGGGGTCGCCGTCCATCGGCACAGTAATGCATATTGACGCCGCCCTACCTCCTGTCGACGCCGTTCGTCGGGTCGTTGTCAACGCGATACGCCGCAGATCGGCACTCCAGCGGCAACCTAGGTCTCACCTTCAGTCCTGCATGGGCGCCGCTCTACCCCGTCAGGTCGCCGTCAGGCGGCGTAGCCATCCATACTGCGTCCCGTCCAAAACTCACCCCCCCAAATCCTTAAGCTCTCCGCCGATGGTCGGCACTCCTGACCACGACTAAAGGTCGTGGTCAGTCGTGGCTCAAATCGGCATGGTGTGACGCATGCTTTAGTCTTGACCTATAGATCAGGTCGACTGCCGTGTTAAAAAATAATTGTATTTCTAAGTGCAATCTTAATTTGGAGATTAAAATGAGGCGGTTTACTTTATGATGGAAGGGAAGATAATTGAAATTGGAGTTTAACGTTATATGGGTTATGGCGAATATTCGTTCACACGAGATATGAATAATTACTTTAGGAGTAATGAAATCAATTCACTAAATTCGGAATTCATAAATAGATACTTACTTACTTTTGATACTTTTGATGTGTTCGCCACTCTTCTAGCGGCACCAAGGAGCGCGGCGCCCCTCGTTATGGGTAGTGATTTTGGTGTAGTAGACTGTTTGAAGCGACAGCTCGTTCCCTCGCGAGGATGGGCTCATCTGGCACTTTTTGCAGTTCGACATCGAGGGCTCTCTTGAAGTTGTCTAACGAGACGTCCCTCATGTCTCTTACTCGCCGTGGGAGTTTGTTGAAGAGACGTGGGCCTCTGTAAACCAGCCCTCTCGCAGAGAGCCCATAGCACCCCTGTTATTCATCCAGGGGATTTCGCATTCCCAGCCTCTCCTATCACTGAATTTCATGACTATCGGAGTATGTAGGTTTGGTATTAAACCCTCTGCGATTTTCCACGTGTATATTATTAGGTAACGTTCTCTTCTACGTTCCAGCGAGTACAGATTCAATGCTCTTAAACGCTCCCAATAGTGTAGATGTTTTATCGAACTTATATGTGAAGTTGAGGGCAAGTTGCTGAAAGCAGTGAAGAGCATGTATGAGGGTGCAAAGGCGGCAGTACGTGTGGAGAGTGAGCAGAGCGAGTTCTTTGACCTGAATGTTGGTTTGAAACAGGGGTGTGTGATGTCCCCGTGGTTGTTTACTGTATATATGGATGGAGTCATGAAAGAAATACTATCAAGAGCAGTGAATGTTGGTGTATCGCTGAAAAGGGAGGGAATTGAGTGGAAGCTACCTATACTGCTGTTTGCGGATGATACAGTTCTGATGAGTGATAATGAATGGGAGTTGCAGGGTCTGGTAAATGAGTTTGGAACAGTGTGCGAAAAACGGAATTTGAAGGTAAATACGGGGAAGAGCAAGGTTGTGGTCTTCGAAAGGGGTGAAGTCACAGAGTGTGAGGTGAAGCTGAACGGTCAGGCTATGGAGATCGTCAACTCTTTTAAGTATCTGGGCAGTGTGTTGAGTAAAGATGGGACTATGGATGAAGAGGTGCGGGAGAGGGTACAACAGGGGAAGAGGGTTGTAGGAACGCTAAAAGCAGTAACAAGAAATAGGGTGGTCAGTATGGAAGTGAAGAAGTCCTTGCATGACAGTGTGGTAATCCCGACACTGACTTACGGAAGCGAAGCATGGTCGTTGGTTGAGAGACTCAGACCAAGAGTGAGAGCAGTGGAAATGAATTACTTAAGGAGTGCGTGCGGAGTTACATGGAGGGATAGACAGACTAATGAGGAAGTAAGAAGGAGGTGTGGTGTGGAGGTAGATGTGCTGGAAAGTGTGAAAAGGAACAACTTGAGATGGTTCGGCCATATGGAACGTATGGAAAGCGAGAGAATGACTAAGAGGGTGTACGAGAGCGAGGTGGAGGGACAGAGGGGGAGAGGTAGACCGAATATGAGGTGGAAGGATGGAGTGAGGAACTACATGAACGAAGGCGGTGCTGGTTGGGGGGAGGGGCGTCGACTGACTGGGGACAGAGGTGCATGGGGGCGGTTCGTTCGTGGCCACCCCTTCGGGGATCACGGCGTCAGGCAATAGATAGATAGATAGATAGATATGTGAAGTGAAATTTCTTTGTACACTCTCTAAGTCATTTATTTCACCTGCTTTGTATGGGGATGTTAATATGCTACAGTATTCAAGCCGCGGTAGAACTAGAGATTTGAAGAGCGTTATCATAGGTAATTCACCGCGTGTTTTAAATGTACGTAGAATCCAACCCGTTAGACGTTTCGCAGAGACGTTACACGGGGATAATCAAAGTATATCAAATATCGAATCAATACGACAGTAATAAGAACGCATACAAAATGACGTGAATAGATAGCGTAAAACAATTTACTATCTAGAATGGTTGTACACGACGAAGTTGCACTAAAGGGTTACCAATAATGGTATACAAAGAGTTCTGAATGTATTAACAGGTTCCTAAAAGAACGCAGAACGAGTAGCGTTAAATTCGTACCTAGAATCGGGTAGAGTAATTATATTAATCGAGGAGATATCTCAATCTTGATTATAAATATAACGGTTATCTCTGAGTATTAAATTAAGGAATAATTCTTAACTCGACGGAGAGGGGATTTTACTTATAAAAGTAAAAAAAAAAATACTTTTATTCAGCGCAAGCAAAGATAAAGAATAATCTTAAATTGGGCGTAGGTTCTAGGTATGTAGAAGATTTATAGTTATTATCACTTCACGGTATACACTTAGACTTCAACTTGGTTTATACATAAAATAATTGGACACAAGAGAGGAAAATCTGAGACTATTCAATACAAATGATGCATATTATGATGAGTATGTAACGTATGTAAATATTATAATTCTGAAGGATGAACACGAAGTATAATTAGGATCTCGTATTCAAAGAAGCACTGTACGGATCTATAATAATTCAATTTACACTTAGCACAAATTCACTAAAGATCTTAGGCACAGATCTTAATAAAATCAAATTAGGAATACTCCCATATTTTTCCTTACCTTACAACGATAACCAACAACGTAAGACACTCAGGGACACTTAGGGTAAAGTAAGAAGTATCCTAGAATCAGAGTCTGGTCGACGTGGACTCGGAGTCTGAAGGGTGGTATGTCAGGGGCACGACCTTCTTCCCAGGGGCAGGGAAAGGCGAGTCGGGGACGTCTGGAGAGCTTCACATTCATGCGTAATCCCGCTTCTGGTGGAAGGAGGCAGTCGTGTTTTGCTTACTTTTCTTCAAAAAAAGTAAGGCTATGTTCGACTTATTTTTACTGTTCAACTTACTGGATTTCGATTACATAGAGGCATGTGGATATCGTTGTAATGGTTATAGCGAAGGTAATATTGAGTCTAAAAATACAGATCAGATATAAAGGGGTGCAGGTGGAGATTCTTAATCTCATGATATGTATTTCTTATTTCTAGGGGTCATAATGGTGATGTAATGGAGTATTTCTTGTTCGTATGGAATTCTATTTTTTATTCTTGTGTATGCTATAGTTTTGATATGGAACACTGGATCTCACTTATTCCCATTCCTGCGGGAAGGTATTATTGATAGGTGGTTGAGGTTCCCACTTATATCTATATTGGTGAGGTTCTTGATGTTTCATTACCATAAACATATCCTCATCATAATTCAAGTCCGGTTGGAGTGTTGTGATAGGCCGTCTCGTTTTGTGTCGGCCGCTGTCATTGGAGGCGCTGGAGCTCTCAGGATTCGTCCGGGCTCGAACTCCTCCATTCCTCCGGAATTAGAGCATGGGCGGATCCAGGGAAATGGGTAGACTTATCCATTTCCGGAATTAAAACCTGGGAAGCTGCTTGGTTCCGTCGTCCTTTCTTCTTGATTTTGTGGTTGTCCCTTATAGCTGCTATTGTGTGGACCTGAGGGTGGCTGTTTGATCCCGTCATTACACCACCTTCGTCCAAGACAAAATCTCGACCTCGAGATCTTAAACAATATGTCCTGACGGTTGAAGTAGCGAAAGTGGGTGTCAGATTCTGTAGGGTAAGACGCCAGAGTGTGGTAGGGACGTCGACCGGTTTGGTGGGGTCCATAACCATTGTTATTTGTAGTGGAGTGTGGGATTTTTTGGCTACGAAGAGCAGATGAGAAGGCGAATGGAGTACTTCTGTGTTCTTGTCGGAGGTCACGATCATGCTGTTTATCTTCATGATGGATGTCGAATCAGGAGGAGTAGTTGTAGGACTGTCCTGATTTGGTTGAGCAGGAATGTTTGGCCTAGGTGGGAGGGGCCTGTTGAGCTGGGGGTTGACCTGCCTGGTCATAGCTGGAGGAACAGGTTGGGGAATTAACCTCGCACTAGGTTTGGCGGGGACCGTTTGAAGTGACGAGGTGGGGGCTTTTGTGGTAGCCCGCTGCTTGTATGTCCGTTTGAAGGTAGGCGCCCATCTCTCAGGTGGTGTCACACGTCGGCCAGATCTTGTACATATAGGATTAGAGATAGGTGGCATTAAAGCAGGCGATTCAAGTTATGTAGTTACAGGTATTTGAGAGGAAAAAGTAGAGCCATATGTAGAAGAGGTGGAAGTATTAGGGGACAGGGTAAATGATTTATGAGAAGATCTAGAGGGTTGAGGAGGCTTAGGTAGCATGATAGGTGATATCTGAAAGGATGTAGAGGGTGTAGGATTTTTATTGGAAGTAGAGGTGTTTGTAGAAGAGGGGTAAGTATTAGGTGACAGGATAGGAGTTCTAGGAGAAGACGAAGAGAGTTTAGGGGATTCAGATGGTATGATAGGTGATCTATGAAAAGATTGAGAGGGTTCAGGAGTGTTACTGAGGGAGTTGAGAATCAGTGGGAGGATTATTTGTGGAAGGCAATAACGCTGATGACGTTGTGGCTGGTGAAGGAGATGATTGGTGTTGAAGAGAGGGGAGATTACGGATGATTGGCGTGCTAGGTGAAGCACAGAGTGATTCAGAAAAATTTGGTAGACTGGCAGCAGGTGAGGAAATGTAAGGTTTTGAATTCAACTTAGTGATAGGTTGGCTAGGTTGTGTGAGAAGTTGAGGCGGAGCAGAGACAGTTCGGGATGGAGGAGAAGGGGTAACTTGAGGGGTGTATCGTGGTGAGGGTAAAAATGCTGTAGAGGGTTTTGATTTTGCTAGAATAGGTTGTTCAAGAAGATTTGGTTTAGTTAAAGGTGAAGGTGATAGGGGTTGAAGAGGAGGAGGGATCACAGGTTCTGAGGATCCTAAGTTTTGGTCATTAGATGCAGGTAATGTGTCTTTATCCTTGGGATCTGCAAGCATAATCATATTCTCATCAATGGGTTGAAATCTACGTATATATCTATTACGGTATGTGCGTGACTCACAATAACAGTTAATGGTAACCTGGTGACAGTTTGGTACAGTTAGGATTTCAAAGGGACTTTGGTATCTCGGTTTGAGCTTGGATGGCACCGGCAATTTGGCAACCATGACAAGATCGCCGACACGGTGGGGATTAACTTTGGCAGTTTCGTCAGGTTGTAGGTCTTGGAGGTATTGCAGTTGGCTGAGGCAGTTTTTTAGGTGAACCAGGGATTGGTCGAAGTTGGATGAGGGCTCATAAGGGGCAGCTAGATGACGTAGGGGGAGGAGAGCAGGGGGGGGGGGGGGGGGGTACTCCGAACACACGCTCATGGGGTGAAATCCCGTCTTCTCTCGAACAAGTATTTATTCCCCATTGGACTACTTTTAGCTTACTTGGCCAATCTTTGGTGTTCATTTGTTGTAATCTTGTTCTGATTTGATTGGCAATTGTTCGGTGGCTTCTTTCACAGATGGAGTTTCCTTGAGGCCAGTATGGGGATGAGTGGCTTATTTTGAATCTGCACATTTGTGACAACTGGGACCAAACGTGGCTGGTAAATTCAGGTGCATTATCCGAATGGATTGCTTCTGGTAATCCGAAATATGGGAAGACGTGTTGGATTAGTGCTTCTGCAACGGCTAGTGCTGAATGTTCTTTTGCTGGACAGGCAATAACATATTTGGAGTACGTGTCCACAAAAGTTATGATGTACTTATATCCTTGGTTTCCTTCCATTGGTCCCATCACATCTACTGCTAGAAGTTGCCAAGGTTTTGATGCTACTAACTTTCCTGTGGGGCCGGCGGTGCGGGTTCTATCTTTACCTAAAGCACAGGCCCTGCAGGCTTCGGTAACTTTTTTCGCCGTTATGTAAGGAGAAGGGGTCCAGTAAACCTGTTGGAAAATAGCAGTTAATTTCCTTTGTGCTAGATGGATCCTGTTGTGCATGTGGATGGATTGCATGGTGGAAAGGGCGGCCTTTGGTGTTATGACAATTTTTCCTTCGGGGGTGAATAAATTGTCCCCTCTTCTAGTGAGCTGAGAGAAAATTCTTCTTGGCATCCAGTCTGGTTTTTCCTGTCTTTGAAACAGTTTAAGCAGATCTTGATGGTCTTGGTCTAAAGAATCTTGGTGATGTATTGCCAAAATTGGTTGGTTCTCGTAGTCTTGGATTTGGTTGTTTTGATCTGCATTTGTTGGTAGTCTTGATAAAACATCTGCGTTGGTATGGAGTTTCCCAAGGTGATAGGCTATTTCAAAATCAAATTCTTCTAATGATTCTCTCCATCTGACTGTCAAAGCATTTTTAGTGTCAGATTTCCGGAGCCATTCTAGGGCATGGTGATCCGTGATGATGGTTACCTTGACATCTGCCAGGTAGGCTTTAAAGTGTTGTAAAGCCCAAATCATGCCCAGACACTCTCTTTTTGTCACCGGATAATTTATTTCGGCTGGGTTTAGTGTTCTGCTGGCACAGGCGATTATGTGTTCCTTCCCTTCTCTGGTTTGTCCCAAAACGGCGCCTATACCGAATTGTGATACATCCGTGTACAGGCGAAATGGTTTTGTGTAATCTGGGAATGACACTACGGGAGAGGTTACTAACAGTTCTTTTAGTGTGTTGAAAGCTTGTAGGCATAGTTCTGTCCACAGAAATGGTTCGTCTTTGCGGGTGAGGTCATGGAGGGGCTTGGCAATGGTGGCAAAATTCTTTACAAATCTGCGGTAATAAGATGCTAATCCGAGGAAAGCACGGACTACTTTGACATTGGTGGGGGGAGTTATGTGGCTGATGCCATCTAGTTTCTTAGGGTCTGGGGCAATTCCTTTTTCAGATACTATATGTCCTAGAAAGTGAACTTCCTTCTTGGCAAGAATACATTTGGATGGTTCTAATTTCAGGTTGGCATCTTGAATCCTTTGGAATACTTGTTTTAATCTTTGCAGGTGTTCTGCCCAGGTTTTCCCGAAAACAATTATGTCATCCAAATATGCTAGACATGTTTCCCAGGTTAATCCTTGTAATACAGATTCCATTAACCTGGAGAAAGTGGCTGGGCCGTTGCATAAGCCAAAGGGTAATACAGTGAATTCGTACAATCTCCCTTGACTTGTTGCAAATGCGGTCTTCTGTTGATGTTCGGGGAGGACTGGTACCTGCCAGTATCCTGCCTGGAGGTCCAAGGTAGTGAACCATTTTGCCCCTAATAAGGAATCGAGCGAGTCATCTATCCTGGGTAGTGAAGTAGCGTCTTTGATAGTGACGTCATTGACCTTCCTGTAGTCTATACAGAACCAGGTGGATCCGTCCTTCTTGCGGACGAGTACTACCGGAGAAGACCAAGGGCTGGTGGAATGTTTTACAACGCCAGTGGTTAACATATCTTTCACTTGGGTTTCTTCTTCTTGCCTTTGTGACGCATGTCCACGTGTGAGCATGCTGTACAGAATGCCTAGTCATGCCCCACTCTCGCTAGGATCGTCAGGGCAGGAACTTTGGCTGTAGTCTATGTAGAGTTTCCTAACTTAGTTCATGTGAGCCGTTGTACTATAAGTATTATGAATATGTATTTTGTTTTCATCTGAGTCAACGAGTTCTATTTTATATCATTAGTTATAAGTATTGTGTGTAAAACTTATTTGTAATGATGGGAAGAGAAACAGCCACAGTTGGGGGTCAGTGGGTGCGCCAGGCGGGAGGTGGGCCTAACTCACTCGCATTCCTCCCTCCCTCAGTGCTAGGGGAGCCTTTGTGTATCCCAGAGGAGAGAGAGAAATTACGTAATGGTTGTCAGTGGGCGGTCCTTAGTAGTTAACTTTGGGCTCACTAGAGGGCCGGGTATAAAAGGGAAGTCTAGCCATTTTTTCATCAGAACTCATTAGGCAGAGTGACTTCTCATTTCCCTTGCTAACTATATATATTCTTCTGACTGATGGGAACTTTCTCTACTACCTTACATTCTTATCTCCTCTTTTCCCTACCCTGTTTAACTTCCATGGTCCCGTTGGTGCAGAGCTAGTCAGCCAACGTATTATCGCTTGAGTTCTCACGAGATACTTGCCTATTAGATAGCCTATTTTGGAAGGGTTGACTTAGAATAGGATTGATTTATGTTTGTTGCACTTGTATATGCATTTCCCTGTGTGTTATTATTATTATTCCTGTTTTCTGCTAGTCTAGGTAATGCTAGACTGGGGTAAGGCTTTTCTGTGTTTCGAGTTGTTGTTTGATGCAGTGGTTAGATGCTTCTCGGATGCTCGTAAGAAGTACGTATCGGATTTTGAACAGTAATTCAATAAGCAAAAACACTGGCAATTAAATACTATTAACACCTTACGAGCGGCCTATGCGGTTTATTTATGTGTACCGCCCAGCGGGGTGTTTTTAGCCAAAATAGGGCTGTTTACGTGATCATTTTCATGCCTAAATAAGACCCAGAACGTAAAACAAGTACCTATCCCTGAAAGGGCATAAACAGAGCTTTCGAATGACACCATAACGATCCTTGTATGATGGATAGTTTTCTTGCAATAACCGTGCAACGCGAGTGCAAAAAGCAGGTAATTCGGTACTTTCGGTACATAATTGAGTATGTAGCGAGTGAGAGGGAGGAGGGAGATATTTGTGTCAGTAGGTTCGCCGCGGTGGTCTGGAGCAGTCATACGCTCGCTAGTCTCCTGCCACCACTTGTCTCTCTCTCTCAGCCACATTACGTGCTGAAATTGCCACTCGAGTTATGTCGAGCGCCGCCACATAGTCCAGCTTTATTTAACTCGACTTATGTTGCTCGCCTCTAATTAAGGGTTAAAGGCTTAAATTGGCATAAGAATAATTAAAAGAATATGCAATAGTAAATGGCAAACATTAAAAGGAAGTACTCCGCAAATTCAACGGCAATAGCCTACTCGGATTGTGCTCGTGGGCCACTAATCACTAAAGTAGCCAAGCTTGCAACACATGAAATCAATAGTGCATAAACAATATCATACATAAGGAAAGCTTCAATACTATTCTGTATCTACTAATCGATAAAGTCTAGCTGGGGTACTGAGGCAAAAAGGTAGCAGTGACTGAGCAAAAACGGCTCGTAGCCTAGCGAAGTCCTCACGACTGTTTAAAGTATTACATTAAAACTAACAAGTGCACTTTGAGAAATCCAGATCCCTTGTATCTGGTTTTCTCCCGGCTCCTTGACAAAGTAAAAACAAACTGTTAATAAAATACAGGGTGGTTAGGCTCTTGCCCTCACGCACTGTAAATTATTAACTCAACGCAGTCAGCCGCGAAGACAACCTAGGCTTCACTGAACCGAAACGAGTATGCAGGTTTATCGCTTAACCACTGCATCAAACAACAACTCGTAACACAGAAAAGCCTTACCCCAGTCTAGCATTACCTAGACTAGCAGAAAACAGGAATAATGTTATTATTATTATTCCTGTTTTCTGCTAGTCTAGGTAATGCTAGACTGGGGTAAGGCTTTTCTGTGTTACGAGTTGTTGTTTGATGCAGTGGTTAAGCGATAAACCTGCATACTCGTTTCGGTTCAGTGAAGCCTAGGTTGTCTTCGTGGCTGACTGTGTTGAGTTAATAATTTACAGTGCGTGAGGGCAAGAGCCTAACCACCCTGTATTTTATTAACAGTTTGTTTTTACTTTGTCAAGGAGCCGGGAGAAACCCAGATACAAGGGATCTGGATTTCTCAAAGTGTACTTGTTAGTTTTAATGTAATACTTTAAACAGTCGTGAGGACTTCGCTAGGCTACGAGCCGTTTTTGCTCAGTCACTGCTACCTTTTTGCCTACAGTACCCCAGCTAGACTTTACTCGATTAGTAGATACAGAATAGTATTGAAGCTTTCCTTATGTATGATATTGTTTATGCACTATTGATTTCATGTGTTGCAAGCTTGGCTACTTTAGTGATTACTGGCCCACGAGCACAATCCGAGTAGGCTATTGCCGTTGCATTTGCGGAGTACTTCCTTTTAATGTTTGCCATTTACTATTGCATATTCTTTTAATTATTTTTATGCCAATTTAAGCCTTTAACCCTTTACGAGCGGCCTATGCGGTTTATTTATATGTACCGCCCAGCGGGGTGTTTTTAGCCAAAATAGGGCTGTTTACGTGATCATTTTCATGCCTAAATAAGACCCAGAACGTAAAACAAGTATCTATCCCTGAAAGGGCATAAACAGAGCTTTCGAATGACACCATAACGATCCTTTTATGATGGCTAGTTTTCTTGCAATAACCGTGCAACGCGAGTGCAAAAAGCAGGTAATTAGCCACTTTCCCGATACAATTCCGTATATAGCGAGTGAGAGAGGTAGGAGGGAGGTGAGATTCGTGTCAGTAGGTTCGCCGCGGTGGTCTGGAGCAGTCATACGCTCGCTACTCTCCTGCCACCACTTGTCTCTCTCTCTCAGCAACATTACGTGCTGAAATTGCCACTCGAGTTATGTCGAGCGCCGCCACATAGTCCAGCTTTATTTAACTCGACTTATGTGGTGAGCCGCTTTTTAAGGGTTAATAGTATTTAATTGCCAGTGTTTTTGCTTATTGAATTACTGTTCAAAATCCGATACGTACTTCTTACGAGCATCCGAGAAGCATCTAACTTTTTTCAGAAGATTCCTTGCTCGATGTTTAAGGACTATTAATTAACGTAACGTAATAGTGCCGATCCGAAGTAGAGGGTGGTCGACTTCTTAAGTTCATAGTCAAGGGTGGATTACTTCGGCTTCGGCCAACACTATTCTTTGGTGTTGTTGTTTCTTACTTCATTGTTGGATTGTTGACCAGACTAGATAATTCCTGTCTCTTTATTAGTCTGTTGTTGAACACTAGTACCGAGTTCTTGTATACCCCGTAATAGCAGATTGAACTCTGGAGGGTATTGGTGTTTTTTGTTCGGCTGGCAGTACTCAGGGGTTGGGATCGTGTGTTTCCGTTGTGGCAGCGAGCCGTATTCGAGTCCTGATTGAGAGCCCTTGTGTACCCGAGTGCCAGTTCGTAACAAATGGCGACCTTGCTTAGGATTTTGTGAACAGTATACATTTTTGTAGAGTTGTACAACATTTGTTTGTTTGTATTTTAGCGTGCATATTGAAGAATATTTTTTTTGTATGGCAATTAGTAAAGCATTTAAGAGACTCCAGTTAATTTAGTAATTAGTGCTTGCATAGGAAGTTTAACACTTTTGTCTCGAGAATTTTTTTGTGGACTTCAGTATGTCGTGCATTAGCACTGACGATGAGCGAGAGATGTCATTTGAAGGTGTGCCGTTAGTAACGAGGAGGATGCTAGAGTTTTGTGAGTAAGCGGTACCACGTGACGGAGGAGAGGCTGACTGGGGTGGATGTTTGTGGCTTGCACCTGATAGCCAAGGTTTTGGGCATTTCCAATGTAGCAGGGATGTCCAAGGGGGAGCTGATTTCCTGGGTGTTGCGTGGGCGACATGGGGTTTCGGAGGAGAGGGCGTTTGGGGGGGTTCCTCCCCAGATCCCCTCTCACTCGACTCCCACAGTGCTGTCCACTCAGTTACCGGAGGTTAGCACTCTCCCACAGAGGGATGAGAATTGGCAGATTGGAGTGCCCTCGGGTGGTGCACGTGGTGGTTCCCCAGTTTTTGCCCCCCCTCCTTCAGTAGTGGCAGCTCCCTCTTCCTGCCTGTCTCCAGATATGGTATTTAGACTTGAGCTTGCTAAGATTGAGGCTAGGAAGCAGGAGAATGAGACTAGGAAGCAGGAGAATGAGACTAGGAGGCATGAGATTGAGGTTAGGAGGCAAGAGGATGAGACCAGGAGGCAGGAGGATGAGACCAGGAGGCATGAGGCTGAGCTTAGGTACGACTCAGAGAAATATTGTGCTAAATTAGATTTAGATAAGACTCGTGCAGAGTCGACAGGGACTCGGATGGGCCGTGAGGGCCAAGTAAGAGAACAGTCCTTAGCCCACTTAGTCAAATTGGTGCCGGTATTTTGTGAAACTGAAGTCACAGAATTTTGTAATCGTTTTGAGAAGAAGTGTAGGGAGCATAATTGGCCTGAAGAGAAGTGGGCAGCTCTAGTCTCCTCAAGACTTACGGGTAAAGGTCTGAAGGCTTATGATGCACTGCCTTTAGAGTCTTGCATTGACTACCCAGAATTGAAGAGAGCTGTCCTACGGGCATACGAGTTGCAACCGGAAACATATCGATTGAAGTTTTGGGGTGTTACAAAGACTAGGGAGGCGACCTTTCTTGAACATGCCCGGGACTTAAAAGATGCACTTAAAAACTGGACACGTTCTGAGAAAGCTGAGACGGCAGAACAGTTGACTGAGCTGTTTCTGCTCGAGCAGTTTTATAAGTGTACTGGTGCAGAAATTACTTTAAATATTAAAGAAAAGAACCCAAGAACTCTTCAAGAGGCAGCTGAGATGGCTGACCTCAGGTTGTCGCTAATCAGGGGATGTGAATCTGTAAAGCGTGTTGATGTAGTTCCCAAGGGGCCCGATACTCCAAACCCTCGAGCTCAGGACAATCACTATAGATATAAACCTCAGTTAAAAAGCCAAGATACCAGGACTGAACCAAAGACTACAGCCGTCCCATTACAGAAGGGTCAGAACTCCGCCCCTTATCAGAAGAGACCGATAGGGGAAGTGGAATGTTTTCATTGTAGAAAGAAGGGGCATTATGCAAAATCTTGTCCTAGTAAGCTGCCAACTGCAGCCGTGTCTTTGGTGCGCAGCATAGGTGTGGCTGAAATGTCGTCTGGATTTACCCAGGGTAGTTTGCCAGCGGCAGGGTCACAGGCTATGTATAAGACTCAGGAAGGCTCGTCCCCTGTCCGTGATGTCTTTTGCGCCCATAGAGGGACCGGTAGGGTAAGTTGGGCGGGTTGCCAGCATAAGGTGGAAGTTTTGCGTGATACTGGAGCTTCACAGACACTTTTGAAGAATTTCACGGGGCGACCAATTAATGCGGCATGGGTGGTTGTTGTTCAGGGTATTAATGCGACCAGGTCATACCCGTTGGTTCATGTGGAGCTGGAAATTAATTGTGTGATTAAGGACTTAGATGTTGGGATCGTTGAGAAATTGCCAGTGGAGGGCGTCGACCTTCTTCTCGGCAACGACTTTGCGGTGCCTACTTTAGAAGTTCCACCCTTAGTCGTTGCCGAGAGGCCGGCCGACGTGAGTAGGGAGGAACAAGAGTGGGTAGTGAGTTGTCAACGCCAACAGATGGCATGTGTGGTAACTCGTTCCCAAGCATTTAAGGTATCACAGCCTATTTCCCAGGCCACAGAACAGCGGAGGAAGGGAATTAAGGAGAAGCGGAAGGCTGGGAAAAGTTTGAAGAGTTTAGAACCAGTGGCTCTCCCAAAAGACCCAATAGCAGGACCTTTGACTGAGTCTGTTGTAACTCCAGTGCCTAACACAGTTGATAAAGTAGTGGAGGAGGCAGAGACTCTGAGACAGCACCGTTACCTGCAGCGAGAAAACCGGATGTCTACGTTGGATGGTGGGGGAGGGCATGAGTTGTTGACCTGACCAAGCAGTTAGACATGTTGGCTCCCACAGACATTCGAAAGTTGCAATTAGAGGATCCAGAGGTTTTGCAGTGTACCAATGGGGCTGTGGAGTTAGAAGAAGATAGGGATGCAAAGGCAGGGGATTTTTTTTTCGTTAATGGAATTTTATACCACCGATATCAAGATCCTAAAAGGAACTGGGAGGGCGGATCAGGTACAGTTGACCAGCTGGTCGTGCCAGAGGGCTGCAGGGAAAGTTTGCTTAGGTTGGCTCATGATTCTCCATTATCAGGACATTTGGGTGCCAAGAAAACGGTGGCGGCTTTGGGGAAATTGTTTTGGTGGCCGGGGATGAAGTCTCATGTGCAGTCATGGATAAACTCATGTGATATTTGTCAACGTGTCGGGAAACCGAACCAAGTTATTCCTAAGGCTCCGTTACACCCTATTCCTGTGATTGGGCCACCCTTTAGTAAAATTATTGTTGACATGGTTGGTCCACTCCCTCCCACTAAGGCTGGAAATAAATTTTTGTTAACCATAATGGATGTTGCCACTAGATACCCCGATGCATACCCTTTGAAAAATGGAATGGCTAAGACGGTAGTCAGTAACTTGTTGTGGTACTTCTCAAGGTACGGGTACCCGGAGGAGATTCAGTCTGATCAGGGATCTAATTTCACCTCCAACATGTTCAAGCAAACAATGCAACAGCATGGGATACGAGCAGTAGTATCGTCAGCGTATCACCCTGAGAGTCAAGGGGTGCTTGAGCGGTGGCATGCTACACTTAAAAGCATGCTCAGGTGTTATTGTGCTGACAACGGTATGGATTGGGATCTTGGATTGCCTTATGTGCTATTTGCTGCTCGGGAGGTACCTGGTGAGAGCCTGGGATTTAGTCCAAACGAGCTGATTTTTGGACACCGTGTCAGGGGCCCCCTTAACATGCTGAAAGAAATTTGGGAGGGGACTGTGCAGCCTAGTCCATTATTAAAGTATGTGCTTGAAAGCCGTGAGCCATGCTTAAGAGTCTGGAGATGGCAGGTAGAAATTTGACAGAATCACAAGCTTTGATGAGGACAGGTATGATCGCAAAGTGAGGCTCCGGAAGTTCACTGTAGGACAAGAGGTATTAATTTTGTTGCCTTTGGTTGGTAACCCCCTCTCTGCGAAGTACACTGGACCTTATAAAATTGTAGAACAAATTTCAGACTTAGATTACCTTGTTGCCACTCCAGACAGGAGGAAAAAGAACCAGTTATGTCACATGAACCTTATTAAAGAGTATGTGAGGTGCCCCTCTGAGCCTCTCACTGTCCCTGTGTTGGCTTGTTGCGGCCGTGGTGGAGAAGGAGAGGGGGACAGTCAAGCTTCGGAGGAGGATAGCTGGGATCAACATGTTTCAGCGGATCAGTGGGCGGGGAACTCGAGCCTAAGGGCTGACGAGGCTATAGCTCATTTGCCTGAGCCGCAGTTTGATGCTATCCGTCAGTTGTTCGGTTCATACCCCACTGTATTTGCTGAACACCCAGGCCTCACTACTCAGGCTATGCATGATGTTGACGTGGGGGACCATATACCCTTTAAGTCAATCCCGTACCGTGTGCCCCCCATAAAACTACCAGCTCTGAGGGATGAGTTGGAGTATATGCTCAGTAGAGGGTTGATAGAGAAAGGCACAGTTAAGTGGACTTCCCCCGTAACACTGCAGCCTAAGCCAGATGGCAAGGTACGCTTTTGTATTGATTTCCGTAGGTTAAACGGTTTGACTCCAACTAACCCATATCCTCTTCCTCGGGTTGATGATAGTGTTGACAAAATTGGTAATGCTCGTTTTTTGTCTAAAGTAGATTTAGTAAAAGGTTACTGGCAAGTACCTTTGTCCGAGCGTGCTTAAGAGGTATGTGGTTTTGTTGTGGACGGGAGTACCTACCGGTGCAATGTTATGCCTTACGGACTTAAGAATGCACCAGCAACGTTTCAGAACCTGATGAATGAAATTGTAAAGGACATTCCAAATTGCACCGTATATTTGGACGATGTAATCATTTATGATGACGACTTTGAGAGCCATTGTGAGCACCTTGAGACCTTGTTCCGGAAACTTAGTGAAGCAGGTCTGGTAGTAAATTTGGCAAAGTGTGACTTCGTAAAAGCCACTGTGCAGTACCTTGGGTTTGTGGTGGGAAGGGGACAGGTGTGCCCTCCTCAGAACAAGGTACAGGCTATCAATAAATTTCTGCACCCAACAACCAAGAAGCAGGTTATGAGATTCTTGGGTATGATAGGCTACTACAGACGCTTCATAAAAGGTTACTCAACGGTGTTGGCACCTCTCACAGATTTGTTATCTAAAGACAAACAGTTTTTGTGGGCACCTGAGTGTGAAAAGGCTTTCACTTTGGTGAAACATTTGCTATGTACTCACCCGATACTCAGGGCCCCAGACTTTAACAGGCCTTTTCAGCTGGCAACAGATGCTAGTGGTGTAGGGGCTGGTGCCGTCTTGCTACAGACAGACAATGAAGGTGTGGAACACCCAGTAAGTTTCTTTTCTAAGAAGTTCAATGCTGCACAAAAGAACTATTCTACAATAGAAAAGGAATTACTGGCGATTGTGCTGTCGCTCAGGCACTTCGAGGTGTATGTTCCAGCCTATGGCCCAGTCGTGGTTATCTACACTGATCATCACCCTTTGAGATTCCTAAATCAATTTCACAATCGCAATATGAGACTGACCAGGTGGTCTTTGATGTTGCAGGAGTATAACCTGGACATCCGTCATTTTGCTGGATGTGACAATGTGATCGCGGATTGTTTATCAAGGGTGGATGATCAGTCGTAGGCTATCACAGGTGTGTGGGTTTGAGTGGAGGGAAATAGGCTGCCCTTATAGTGCAGCCGGGAAAAACATATTAAAATATAAAAATCATATAAAACTCTTTCTTTTGATATAGGTAATCGTATAAGTTTGTCATAGCCTATAGAGTTTGAGTAGTCCACGAACTATCAAACCGCTGAGCTGCTGTAAGCTCGCTCTGGGAGCATGATATTGTGTCTTTTTGCTATTGTTGGGAGGAGTTATAAAATGTGATTTTTTTTTTTAATAATAAGATGTGTTTTGGTGATAAACTCAGCTTTGTTTTAGTGCCATGCGGTCGCTGGGTGTGAGGGGCTTGATGGGGTTCTGTGTTTGTCAGATTTTATCTCAGGGTTGAGCGAGTAAAATCTTGGGGGAGGTGTGACGCATGTCCACGTGTGAGCATGCTGTACAGAACGCCTAGTCATGCCCCACTCTCGCTAGGATCGTCAGGGCAGGAACTTTGGCTGTAGTCTATGTAGAGTTTCCTAACTTAGTTCATGTGAGCCGTTGTACTATAAGTATTATATGTATTTTGTTTTCATCTGAGTCAACGAGTTCTATTTTATATCATTAGTTATAAGTATTGTGTGTAAAACTTATTTGTAATGATGGGAAGAAAAACAGCCACAGTTGGGGGTCAGTGGGTGCGCCAGGCGGGAGGTGGGCCTAAATCACTCGCATTCCTCCCTCCCTCAGTGCTAGGGGAGCCTTTGTGTATCCCAGAGGAGAGAGAGAAATTACGTAATGGTTGTCAGTGGGCGGTCCTTAGTAGTTCACGTTGGGCTCACTAGAGGGCCGGGTATAAAAGGGAAGTCTAGCCATTTTTTCATCAGAACTCATTAGGCAGAGCGACTTCTCATTTCCCTTGCTAACTATATATATTCTTCTGACTGATGGGAACTTTCTCTACTACCTTACATTCTTATCTCCTCTTTTCCCTACCCTGTTTAACTTCCATGGTCCCGTTGGTGCAGAGCTAGTCAGCCAACGTATTATCGCTTGAGTTCTCATGAGATACTTGCCTATTAGATAGCCTATTTTGGAAAGGTTGACTTAGAATAGGATTGATTTATGTTTGTTGCACTTGTATATGCATTTCCCTGTGTGTTATTATTATTATTCCTGTTTTCTGCTAGTCTAGGTAATGCTAGACTGGGGTAAGGCTTTTCTGTGTTACGAGTTGTTGTTTGATGCAGTGGTTAAGCGATAAACCTGCATACTCGTTTCGGTTCAGTGAAGCCTAGGTTGTCTTCGCGGCTGACTGTGTTGAGTTAATAATTTACAGTGCGTGAGGGCAAGAGCCTAACCACCCTGTATTTTATTAACAGTTTGTTTTTAGTTTGTCAAGGAGCCGGGAGAAAACCAGATACAAGGGATCTGGATTTCTCAAAGTGCACTTGTTAGTTTTAATGTAATACTTTAAACAGTCGTGAGGACTTCGCTAGGCTACGAGCCGTTTTTGCTCAGTCACTGCTACCTTTTTGCCTACAGTACCCCAGCTAGACTTTACTCGATTAGTAGATACAGAATAGTATTGAAGCTTTCCTTATGTATGATATTGTTTATGCACTATTGATTTCATGTGTTGCAAGCTTGGCGACTTTAGTGATTAGTGGCCCACGAGCACAATCCGAGTAGGCTATTGCCGTTGCATTTGCGGAGTACTTCCTTTTAATGTTTGCCATTTACTATTGCATATTCTTTTAATTATTCTTATGCCAATTTAAGCCTTTAATAGTATTTAATTGCCAGTGTTTTTGCTTATTGAATTACTGTTCAAAATCCGATACGTACTTCTTACGAGCATCCGAGAAGCATCTAACTTTTTCAGAAGATTCCTTGCTCGATGCTTAAGGACTATTAATTAACGTAACGTAATAGTGCCGATCCGAAGTAGAGGGTGGTGGACTTCTTAAGTTCATAGTCAAGGGTGGATTACTTCGGCTTCGGCCAACACTATTCTTTGGTGTTGTTGTTTCTTACTTCATTGTTGGATTGTTGACCAGACTAGATAATTCCTGTCTCTTTATTAGTCTGTTGTTGAACACTAGTACCGAGTTCTTGTATACCCCGTTATAGCAGATTGAACTCTGGAGGGTATTGGTGTTTTTTGTTCGGCTGGCAGTACTCAGGGGTTGGGATCGTGTGTTTCCGTTGTGGCAGCGAGCCGTATTCGAGTCCTGATTGAGAGCCCTTGTGTACCCGCGTGCCAGTTCGTAACACCTTTGAATTGGGTTTTTCCTCCGGATTGGTTGCTTGATAGGTTGTCCTACTGTGTGGATAGGATGGTGTAGAACGTTGGTCTTCCCGACGTCTCGATTTGGAAGTGGCAAATATGTCCTGGTATGTGGTCATCAGGTCTTTTAGATCAGATTGTTGGTGAGGTGTTAGGTTGGAAGGAATCTTGGGTAGGGGAAAAGGAATTTGGAAGGGCTTGTCAGCGGGTATAGAGAGTTCTTCCTCGTAAGGTTCGAGTTCTACAATGGCTAAGCCTATGGGTAAGATGATAGGTTGATCAGAGATATTGGCTATTTTGACATAATTGAGTTGAGTTGATATGAGGCTTGGAGCGGTCAGGCAGTCCCTATTAAAGGGGCTTTGGAGGTGTGGAGTCATAATTGCATCCCCAATTAAAGTGGGCACAATGGGTACCGATTTTTCATGGTGAGGGGGGAGTGTAACTAATTTAGAGGTAACAGCTTGAGTAGTCTGAAGGAGACAAGTGGTAGGTGTATCTAAATTTTCTTGATCATTGGAGGAAATTGGTAGGGATGGGTGATTCAGGTTAGTTTGGAGGAGCTAATCGGTAGGTAGGTTGGGTGTGGCTTGGGAGAGTTATGGTTGTACAGTAGAGGCTATTTTATTTGGAGTCATAGTGGGGACAGAAGTTTTATGACCTTCTCGGGGTCAGTTTTGTTTTGTTTTTGTTTTTTGGATGGGGGGGGGGGGAGAACGTCAATGTTCTCCCACAATCAATGGAAGCTCTCAAAGCTATGAGTAGATCGAGACCCAAGTATCCATCGTACTTGGTCTCTTTGGGATCATAAATCATGAATGAATGATCAGTGCCATGGTGTGGGACAAGGGTACTAACATTTAATGGAAGTGTCTGTCCAAGACTTGGAATTATGTCATCATTGGCACTCACTAAAACTATGGAAGAAGGTTGAATTCGACCGAAAGCTTAACGGTGTTGACGGAAGAAAGGGAAGAAGATACATGAATGGGAAGCTCCCGTATCAATGAGAAATCGGACTTTCACCCCATTCAAAGTTATTTTTCTGTAAATGGGAAAACTATCTGGGTTTTGCCCCTCATGAACCCCGCAATTCTAACGACTATTTGTGTGTGTGTGGGGGGGGGGGGGGAGGCAGTTTTAAAAATCCAGATTTTCAGTATTGTCTAATACGGTTTCTGGTTCTTCACAATCCTCTTCTTCGTTGCAGTGACCAATGCCTACAGTTCCGTTTTCCTTGATGGTGGCCACTCGTTTGGGCTTGATCCAAGGAATTTGGGCCCACCAGCTAGGGGGCCGGGTCCTTCTCTTCGTCAGCTCGATGAAAAATTTCTTCAGTGAAGTCAACACACAGTTTCCATTGCAGGGCTTCCAGTCTGCAAGGCGAATCCTGGCCCATTCTTCAACGTTGTCACTGGCTCGGGATGTCGTGGGGCTAGTTGTAGGCACTGTGGATGGGTGCTTTTGTTGTTGTTCTTGTTCCCCAGGCTGACTGGCCGAACAGCCCCAAGGTCTCGAGCAAGGCCAAGGCCATAAACGAGCGCCCCCACAAAATCCTCCCTGCTTACCACTAACAAAGCCCGGGTGACCGAAGCCACTCCAAGGCAGGGAGCTGAGGAGGGTGCGGAAACGTTCGGGAAACCAAAGCCCCACCCAAGGCTCTGTGCCCCTCAGCAATTATGAAGGGAAAAATGTGACGCTTTGGCTCCCAATCTGCCAACTTCTAGGTTGGCAGTAGGGAGGTCAATTCACGGAAAAGACGCCGCCACTTGAGATCTAGAAGATATATAAGTAAAAGGAACAGTCAGAGTAAGCTATGGGTATGGCAGAGATCGCTCAGTTCTCACTCGGATAGACCAGCCCATCACCACATGACTAGAACCCAATCCTCTCAGCATCAGCTAGGAAAGGCCCTAGAAAGCCACCTTTGGCAGGGGGATAGCTCCCCTATATCAACTCCTTTCGGGGATGGGCACCCGCCCTGTGGATGGGTGTGTTGTCACTTTACTTATTACGGCAATCTTGTCCTGTTCCCTTGTTTTCCTGAGAGCCATAATACGCCTTATGACAGGCATATCGTCGTCATAGTTCGTAGGCTCAATGATGGAAAAATGATCCGCCACTGGTTCCGGCAGAATTCTCACTAATGCCTTGAACACAATTTTCTTCCTCTGAGCAATGGATTCCTCAGGGAAAGTGGTGATGGGGATTTGGGTCAGTTGATGGATTGTGTCATCCAAGTCTCCCGAATAGTTAACTTCGTGAAACTTCCGATCTGCAATGGTTTGACCAAGGACTGGATTGATAGCAATTTTTACATAGCTCTCAAATTGTGCCCAGGTTAACCCAGGCATATTGTCACGCATATACCCTGATATTTTAGCTGCATACTTCCCTAGTTTAATAACCACAGTGTGTATCTTGGATGCGTCTTTGTTCCCGAACGTTATGTCCAGGATCGGTTTGACGATTTCCATATAAGTATTGATATCATAGTCTTCTGGCTTAAATGCCGGAATATCGAGTGCTTTAGTTGCCATGGTAAATGTTGCATGATGTTGCTGATTGAGTAATAGCAATTTGTCAATATTAACACAGCAACGCTGATATGCCGTAACGAGACACCGCTGCCACCAGTGTTATGCCGGGTTGTAATCCAACTGGCTTCAGTATTATCTAATTTCAATCCAGGTTTAGGATATCTAGATTTGGAATATGACTATATAGGGACACCTCGAGCGCCGCGAATATGACAGTTGTAACCAAAACACAATAAATACACAGGGTAAATTACACTCCTCTTTATTCAATTGCATGTGGATTATAGAGGTGTTCAAGACTTCCCTATTATATAGAATAGGTAGTATGATACTGGCGATAAATAAGAGAGGTTATCTAATTTACTATCAAGATAGAATAATATGCTCTTGACTATTTGTATAAATAACTAGGAAATATACAGAATAATACAGACAGAGATATACATAGACCTAAGTTCAAAAATGATAATATCTATGAGAGTCGAGTGTCTAGCGCGAAGCAATTTGGTATATACACAAACTGCTGAGAGATATCGTTCAGCCGCGTGGGTAAGGTTGGGGGGAGGGGGGTTTGAGACAACAAAAATCGTTTAGCCGTGCACAGGTAGAGATCACCCCTTAGTCTTGACCTATAGGTCAGGTCGACTGCGGTGTTAGAAAATAATTATAATTCTAAGTTCAATCTTAACTTGGAGATTAAAATGAGGCGGTTTACTTTATGATGGAAGGGAAGATAATTGAAATTGGAGTTTAACGATATATGGGTTATGGAGAATATTCGTTCACACGAGATATAAATAATTACTTTAGGAGTAATGAAATCAATTCACTAAATTCGGAATTCATAAATAGATACATGGAGATAATCAAAGTATATCAAATATCGAATCAATACGACAGTAATAAGAACGCATATAAAATTACGTGAATAGATAGCGTAAAACAATTTACTATCTAGAATGGTTGGACACGACGAAGTTGCACTAAAGGGTTACCAATAATGGTATACAAAGAGTTCTGAATGTATTAACTGGTTCCTAAAAGAACGCAGAACGAGTAGTGTTAAATTCGTACCTAGAATCGGGTAGAATAATTATATTAATCGAGGAGATATCTCGATCTTGATTATAAATATAACGGTTATCTCTGAGTATTAAATTAAGGAATAATTCTTAACTCGACGGAGAGGGGATTTTACTTATAAAAGTAAAAGAAAGAAATACTTTAATTCAGCGCAAGCAAAGATAAAGAATAATCTTAAATTGGGCGTAGGTTCTAGGTATGTAGAAGATTTATAGTTATTATCACTTCACGGTATACACTTAGACTTCAACTTGGTTTATACATAAAATAATTGGACACATGAGAGGAAAATCTGAGAGTATTCAATACAAATGATGCATATTATAATGAGTATGTAACGTATGTAAATATTATAATTCTGAAGGATGAACACGAAGTATAATTAGGATCTCGTATTCAAAGAAGCACTGTACGGATCTATAATAATTCAATTTACACCTAACACAAATTCACTAAACATCTTAGGCACAGATCTTAACCCTTAATTAGCGGCGAGCAACATAAGTCGAGTTAAAAAAAGCTGGACTATGTGGCGGCGCTCGACATAGGTCGAGTGGCAATTTCAGCACGTAATGTGGCTGAGAGAGAGAGACAAGTGGTGGCAGGAGACTAGCGAGCGTATGACTGCTCCAGACCACCGCGGCGAACCTACTGACACAAATCTCAGCTCCCTCCTCCCTCTCTCACTCGCTACATACTCAATTATGTACCGAAACTACCGAATTACCTGCTTTTTGCACTCGCGTTGCACGGTTATTGCAAGAAAACTATCCATCATACAAGGATCGTTATGGTGTCATTCGAAAGCTCTGTTTATGCCCTTTCAGGGATAGGTACTTGTTTTACGTTCTGGGTCTTATTTAGGCATGAAAATGATCACGTAAACAGCCCTATTTTGGCTAAAAACACCCCGCTGTGCGGTACATATAATAAACCGCATAGGCCGCTCGTAAGGTGTTAATATAATCAAATTCGGAATACTCGCATATCTTACCTTACCTTACAACGATAACCAACAACGTAAGACACTCAGGGACACTTAGGGTAAAGTAAGAAGTATCCTAAAATCAGAGTCTGGTCGACGTGGACTCGGAGTCTGAAGGGCGGTACGTCAGGGGCACGACCTTCTTCCCAGGGGCAGGGAAAGGTGAGTCGGGGCTGGACGTCTGGAGAGCTTCACATTCATGCGTAATGCCGCTTCTGGTGGTATACCAGTAGAAGGAGGCAGTCGTATTTTGCTTACTTTTCTTCAGGAAAAGTAAGGCTATGTTCAACTTATTTTTACTGTTCAACTTATTGGATTTCGATTACATAGGGGCATGTGGATATCGTTGTAATGGTTATAGCGAAGATAATATTGAGTCTAAAAATACAGATCAGATATGAAAGGGTGCATGTGGAGATTCTTAATCTCATGATATATATTACTTATTTCTAGGGGTCATAATGGTGATGTAATGGAGGATTTCTTGTTCATATGGAATTCTAGTTTTTATTCTTATGTATGCTATAGTTTTGATATGGAACACTGGATCTCACTTATTCCCATTCCTGCGGTAAGGTATTATTGATAGGTGGTTGAGGTTCCCCCTTATATCTATATTGGTGAGGTTCTTGATGTTTAACTACCATAAACATATCTTCATCATAATTCAAGTCCGGTTGGAGTGTTGTGATAGGCCGTCTCGTTTTGTGTCGGCCGCTGTCATTGGAGGAGCTGGAGCTCTCAGGATTCGTCCGGGCTCGAACTCCTTTAATTGGGGGACTCCTCCATTCCTCCGGAATTAGAGCATGGGCGGATCCAGGGAAATGGGTAGACTTATCCATTTCCGGAATTAAAACCTGGGAAGCTGCTTGGCTCCGTCGTCCTTTCATCTTGATTTTGTGGTTGTCCCTTATAGCTGCTATTGTGTAGACCTGAGGGTGGCTGTTTGACCCCGAAATTACAGCCACCTTACCCTTTGCGGTCAATAGTGGGCACTCTAGGGTCACCGGGACTAAATCACAGCATTACTCACTGTTGATTCCCCTGCATATTACAAACTCTCCCGTGCTAATAAGGCCCCGTCAGGTTGCGACACATGGATTGTTGCGCACCATTATCCCTAAACACCTTGACAGGGTACGTCTGCTCCCCAACCCGTACTAATCCATCATGTATGAATAGCCGACATCAAACAGGGGAAGTCTGGTTATACTCAGGTGGTGATACCATCTGGGGCGGCGGAGTGCTTACAACCCTGCTTACCGCTGGCCTACACTGCCCCCCTGACTCACCTGTACCTGGCTTGCCTTTCGCATGCACCTCCCCTAGTGTCGCCACCAACTGGACAGCCTTGGGTTACTGCATAGGTTCCCAACCTTTTTAGCAGGTGACCCCAATCATGCTCCTCCAGCCATAACCGCGACCCCACTGGTTTTATGCAGTGTATATAACTATATAATAATTATAATGTATGTGTTGCATGTTACTATATTACTGACTGTAGGCTGTAAAAGCAAAGAACAAGTATAATTTTCTTGTAAGAGGTGCTGTAAGGCTGAACAAAAAGAGACAACATGAACATGATTAAATTTAATTAACTTTAATATGAACATTTTCATCAGACAAATTTGTGTTACATTCCACAAAGTGACAAAGGCAAACTAAAGATAAAACTGTTTCTTATCAACTGATAACTTATTTTAATGGGAGCCTTGGGGCTGGAATTTACTGATAAGTTTGTCCATTCGTGGCTCAATCGTAGAAAGTGCTACTCTTAAATCATATTCAGGCTGCAACCGATTTCTGCTTTTTGTTTTGATGGCAGCTAGGGATGCAAACCCTGATTCACACAAATAGGTTGTAGCGAACGGCAACAACACTTTCTCAGCCTCCCTTCCAAGGACTGGCTTCTCCTTCTTCACAGCAGTCCAGAACACGCCTAGTGATTGTTGCTGAAAGTTGAAGCGGAGAGTTTCATCATGTTGCACCTCGATGAGCTCCTCTTGCAGTTTTTGAATGGAAAATTCTTCCTCTGAAAGGTCTTCGACGTCGACCTCGAAGGGTCTGCGCACCCATTTGTATTTGTCATGCAACTCTTCATCCGGAATATACTTCTCAAACTCCTCACTTAGCTTTTCAAGGTGCTCAACAATGGTACTGTGTATGTCCAGAAGTGAGACGTCTTCTTCGTCTTCCAGAAAAAGGTTTAAGAGTGGAAAGGACGCAGTCTTCCCCCTCTCAATCTTTCCCTTCCACAACTTCAGCTTTGGCTTGAATGCTTTGTGCTTTTCTGACACAGAGATATAAGTTTCATCTTTTCCTTGCATGGATATATTCAGCAAGTTTAACTCTGAAAATATATCTGTCAGATATGCCAATTTAAGTAACCACCTTGGTTCTGAAAGCCTTGATGACAGTGCATGTTTCTTCTCGATCAAGAATATTTCAACCTCTGCACGCAATTCAAAAACTCTCTGGAGCACTTTTCCTCGGGATAACCACCTGACAGAAGAGTAGTAAAGTAGGTGTTCATATTCCGACCCGATATCTGAGCACATCTGCCTGAACAGCCTTGAATGCAGAGCAGATGATTTAATAAAATTCACTATTTTAATCATATCTTCCATCACAGAGTTAAGTTCAAGTGATAATTTCCTGGAGGCAAGGTTTTCCCGGTGTTTTTTTTTTTTTTTTTTTTTTTTTTTTTTTTTTTTCTATATTCCAACTACTCCCTCTCGGGCATAGGCTGAGAGCCTGTACATTCCACCGCCCAACACGGTGAAGCCCGTGAGGTCTTGTTCCAGTCTGGGGAGTGAGACATGCGAAGCATCCATCATGGCTCGAAGCAGCTCCATCTCTGAAGCGGCCGGTTGCTTCGCTCAAGTGCTTCACCGTCTCACCCTCCAGACTCAGACCCTCACTCTCAGAACGCCACCTATTGAGCAGTGAACTCACTAGGCATTGTCCCCCTGTAACATATTTTGAATATGGGAATATTCATACAGTGTTATTTAATCAGGGAACAACGAGGGTATTTTTTTGGCATTTCGGTGGGCTTTGTGGTAATGCACTGATACTAGGTACAGCACAAATTCAATCCCAATAATATCTTCCCATTGACATATCGGGATTTGAACCCGGGTCCATTGGATTACCAATCCAGTGGCATGACCACTCCACCACACCTCCCCACAATGGGTCACTATCACAGCAGGGCTCACTTGCTTTACCCTAGTGGTGAAGCCTTGACGTGCCCCCAACATCGCAGGTGCTCCATCCGAACACACACTGAAGCATTGTTCCCAACTTAGCCCTTGTTCTTTGATGAAGCTGTCAACCAACTTGAAAAGATCTTCACCTGTTGTTCTTGTCTCCAGTGGTCTACAGAACAGGAAATTCTCTTCCATGTCATTCTTCCCTTGGTACCGCACATACGTCAAGAGCTGTGCGTCATCACTTATGTCAGTTGACTCATCCAACTGCAAGCTAAATTTTCCACTTTCCTTGATAGCAGCCACTACCTGTTCTTTGATGTCTTCTGACATCTCTTGAATCCATCGGCTAATTGTGTTGTTTGACAACGGAACAGTTTCAATTTTTTTCACAGCATCATCTCCAATAACAGTACGTACCATATCAATGACTGCTGGCTTCACCAACTTTTCCCCAATTGTGTGTGGCTGTTTGCACTTAGCAATTCTTTTTGCAACCAGATAAGATGCAATTGTTGCTTGTCGAACAGAATACACTCCTGTGCTCACAGGGGTGTCTAACCGCTGACGCTTCAGTTGTTCTTCTTTCCTCGTGAAATACTGGCGGTCCTTCCCTGCCAGCGTTGGGTGTTTTCCCTGTAGATGCCGTTTGAGCTTGTTTTCTTTAAGCGACTCATGGCTGAGCACTTCACCACATATAACACACTGAGGTTTTTCGATGCCATGACTGATGAGAAACGTAAACCCAATGTCAAGAAATTCTTCTTTGTACACCCGCTTTCTGGACATCACTAAAGAATTTTCAAAGAAAATTATACTGGCTTAATAATAAATCAAACAAAAGATGTAATTTGGTACCATCCACCAGGAGGGGAAAGAGGAATTAAAAGGGCAAAGGAAAGAGGAGGAGGGGAGGGGGGCAAGGAGAGGAGAGGGAGGAGCAAAAAGAGGAAAGGAAGTGAACAAAGAAAGAGGAGGAGGAAGAGTAAGAGGAGAGGGCATGGCAAGATGGGAAGGGAGTCGGGACAAGGGAAAAGGAAGGGGAGGAGTAAAGAGGATGACGGCAAGGAAAGGAACAGGGGAAAAGGGACCAAGAAAAAGAAGGGGGAGGAGTAAAGAGTAGGAAGGGGAGATATAAGAAAAGGGAGAACGGAGGAGGGACAAGGAAAGAATATGGTGAGGGTATCTTTTGGTTTTAGAAGCCTCAGTATTATTGTGATCTAATGACACCATTCATTGACAAGCTATGGTGCAATATTTCGTTGGCAAGTGAAGTGTTCAATTTCTGTTGACTGTACACCACTTTTACATACTGTATTTCAGAATTTTAAAGACAGCAAGACTGTGAAACCTATACTGCACATTCCAATTCAGTATATGGGTAAAAATACATCAGCTTACCAACAGAAGATGAGAAAGTTTCTAGAGATCGCTTCTCTTCTTTACGCCCATGCAGCTCAAGTGACAACTGACAAGTCGACTGTGTGTGGCTGCCTGGCTCAGACTGGACGTGTACGATTCACGTTCGGAGGACACAAGATTCTGTTCACCTACCAAACCAGTACGACACTCAGGGAAACCAGCATTAAACTATGTTATTAAAATGTTCTATATATAAATAAATATATACATGAGTAGATTTATGAAGCCAGCAAAGTTGCTTATAAATGTCTTGAGACAGTATTGGTGGTTAGGACATTTGCGTTAAAATTATAATACCCAAGACATTTTGTTTACGCATAATCAGCAGTAATATATATATATATATATATATTATATATATATATTATATATATATATATATATATATTATATATACACCTCGGCCCTTTCCCCCTAACTATGCAGGGGGGTGGCTGGTGTCAAGGCAATTCCACTTACTCAGTATACACACACACTCAAAATCAGCAGTAATATACTCTATATTAAATTATGGCAACATACAAATATAGCATATGCTGAAAACATCTCATAATGGGGAATTCATATTTTTTGATGTTGTGAGACTTGTGAGTGCTTGGCGACCCCAGCAAAAATGCTTGGTGACCCCATTGGGGGTCGTGACCCCAGGGTTGGGAAAGGCTGGGTTACTGGGTAGCCTTCCAGTTAGCACACTGAGGTTTTATATGACCCACTTGTTTGCAAAAGTAACACCACACTTCCCTAGAAACTCGCTGGCTATCAGCCTTGTTAAGATGTTGTGTCTTATTTGTGGTAACTTTGGGTGATGATGGGCGAGCAGATACTGTGGCTGCTTGGTGCACAGGTCGGTCTCTCCTGTCACCAAAAACGCTCCCCATGCAACTACCACACTGGGCAAGTGCAAAGTCATCAGCCCAAACTGCTGCTTCCCTTAATGATTTAAACCGCTTTTCTTTCAATTTTGCCCCAATGTCCCGTTAACTATGCTGGTAAACTGCTCCATCAGCCAAACCTCACACACCGCCTCAAAAGAATCAGCTGACTCTTAGTGCAACCACTTAGTTATAGTATCGCGCAGGTACCGGGCACATTCCACATGCGAGTCCCCCTGCCGCTTCCGAGCCCCTCTGAACGCTAGTCTGTAAGCTTCAGGACGAAGCTCATATCCTTTTAACACAGCCTCCTTAACACTCAACGAGCGGCTAGGTCGGTAACTGCTAAGTACCGCCCAGCGTTTTTTTTTAACCCTAAACGAGCTTATTTCCGTGCTTTTTTTCATGCATAAACAAGAGCCAGAGCGTAATACAATTATGTATCCCTGAAAGGGCGTAAATTGAGCTTTCCAATGAAACCAGAACCATCCTCCTACGACCCCGCGTTCTCTTGCAACGATCGTGCACGACGAGTGCAAAAACCCTAAAATACAGTAATTTCGTTACATAATTCCCTATATAGAGAGCGAGGAAGGGTGGAGGTGTGTTGAATAAATGTCAGTAGGCGCGCTGGACCAGTGCCGAGCGGTCATGAGCCGACCCCCGCTCGTCTCTCTCTCAGAGCCATTATTGCTCAAAAATTGCACACAGACTAAAGTCCGCCCCCGCCACATAGTCCAAGATTTTGGATACGGACCTAAGTCCGCCCCCGCTACAAATGGGTTAAGTACATCATACTCTAACTCCTGCACTTCTAGGCGACCGTATGCATCAAGCGCCTTGCCTTTCAATACATTAGACACCAACACTGCCCAGCGTTACCTCAGCCACTGATACTCGTGGGCCTTCTTCTCAAAACGTAAGAACCACTCTGTGACCTTAAGTTCATCAAAGGCCGGCACGAGTTTCAACAACAGCAACTCTTCTGCCTCCTCTTTAGATGGATGCCCAGCATTATTCCCCTGTCGTCTTTGCCCACTGGTTTCCAACTTCGTCTTCTCCAAATCTGCCTGTATTCTCTTCTCCTCTATCTCCATTTCCTTCAACTTAATCTTTCTATCTATCTCTCTATCTCTCTCTCTCTGTCTCTCTTCCATCAATCTCTTTAGCTGCAGCTCAACCTCTGGACTCCTTCGTGACCCTATCTGGGTTATAGGAGGAAACTGGGCGAAAGGGGGAACATTGTGCTGAGCACCCACCGTATGAGTGGCAGTGAAATGCTGGGGTGTGGCCCACGACACATGGGGGGAAGAAGGAGGATACTGGGGATTGCTAGCATAACTTGAAACAAATGTACTGGCCATAGGGGCATAAACATAACCCTGTGAAAATGAAGGGGTCGTACTGATAGGTTTAAAAGCTGACTGTGGAGACATGGTGGCAGGCACTGTGGTAATAGTGGGAGACTGCCTAAATACAGTATTACCTACAGTAGCTCTTCTGGAGTTGTTGCTCGACTCCGGGCCCCAGTAGAATAATAGCTAACCTGACTGCTAGAGCGCTGTGGCTCATGCTGGATGGTAGCATCATCCACAACACAAGAGCTTCATCATGAGGACCACTAAGCTGTATAACTAACTTACACACCTCTTGAACTAACCCTCCCTTAGACAGACCACTGTGCCTCCAACCATACACCTCCAACACACATCTTAATTCATCACAACTCCTACTAGGAACCTTTTCTTGACTAGGTTTATTTCTAATAAACTGACAAACATCCTCCTTCCCCATGATATGAACAGGAATGTAATCAGCAAACGACATCTTAACAATAGTTGTGGACAAGGATTAATAAATGAGAGTACTATGTCCGTAGACTTTCAACTGCAAGCAAATTACTACACAATCAATCAAGAAGTTCAATAACAAATATAATTAACTTCACACCACCAAGAACTCTATACTATCACACTATCCTGGCCTGAGGGCGCCACTGTTACAAGGGGAGGTTCGGGGAAAGCAGATGTTCTAATAGCCTAGCCCACAGCACTGTCCAAAAAGAAACGCCGTATCAAAAAGACAATAATGCTGTAGTCATGCACCCAACACTGCCCACCGTACTACACTAACCCTTCAACAGACACGCTCTTAATATCTGACTCAAACACCAAGACACGCAAGTTCTCTAGGAAAAGGGGTTATCTTCGTCTTTGCTCTATTAAAGCAGTGCTAAAGGAAACACAAACATATCTACTGTCTCGGAATAGGGGCCTATCCGACTTGGGTTGATAGTGCTATTAGTTGTTGTTGTTGTTGTTGTTGTTGTTCCCCAAGCTGCCTGGCCGAACAGCCCCAAGACCCCGAGCAATTCCAAGGCCATAACCGAGTGCCCCCACAGAACCCTCCCCGCCGACCACAATAAAGCCTGGGTGACCGAAGCCACTCCATGGCGGGGGGCTGAGGAGGGTGCGGAAACGCCCGGGAAACCAAAGCCCCACCCAGGGCCCTGTGCCCCTTAGTAATTATGAAGAGAATGTTGAGGGGCAAGGGAAAAATGTGACGCTTTGGCTTCCAATCTTGGTAGATTGGGAGGTCAATCCACGGAAGAGACGCCGTCACTTGAGATCTAGAAAATATATAAGTTAAAGGAAAAGTCAGAGTAAGCTATGGGTATGGCAGAGATTGCTCAGCTCTCACTCTGATAGACCAGCCCATCACCAAGTGCTATTAGTAATTCAAGAGTACTTCTAAGATTATTCTAAACAGTGAAAAAATGGCAAAAAATAACACTGCTAGACTCCCAGAACAATTCATAGCATGCCCAGTCGCTCAGGAATTGAGAATAATACGAAACGAAAACCATGGGAAGAGTCCAATGCAGTAGCCTAACACATTTTTTTTTTTTTTTTTTTTTAAGAGACAATGAACGGAGGAAGGAAAAACACAGATAAAACAAAACGGTCCATGTGCCTAAAGGCATCCTCCATTCATAAATTTTTTGTAACAACTGGATTTAAACTTTTGTAGATTGTAAGTTTGTGGAAATCAACTTGAGGGAAGTGGATTCCAAAGAGTAGTAGTTCTAGGGATAAATTAATTTTGATAAGCAGAAGTTCTGCATTGTGGAGGAGAAAGTGTAAATTCATGGGCGCTCTCAGCTGCCCTAGTTCTACGGGGAAACATGTGGAGAGGCGGCACAATTGAAGCAAGTTCCTCGGAACAATTGCTGTGAAAATATCTGTAGAATAATGCAAGGGATGCAACGTTTCTTCGTATGGATAATGTAGGAAGGTCCTGTGTGATTGCAGGGTTATTGATTAATCTAATAGCTTTATTTTGAATTTTGTCCAACTGCCTCAATGAAACCACTCCACTTCCACTCCACAGAGGTAAACAGTAATCCATCTGAGAACGCACATGACTTTTATATATTACGGCCAACTGCTCGCCAGTGAAGACACAAGGGTTGATATCTCAGCAGGTTGATGGTGGCTGTCAAGACGCTGGGCCAAATAAGCCAGTCATCAAACCGCTGTAGATATCTACCCCAATAATACACCATATAAACATACAATAATAATCCACAATGCAGTAGAATAAAGGAAAATAAATGGAAGAGTAGTGTGAAGATAATAAACAAGAATGCCAGTAAATATGCAGATAATTCCAAATGCTAATAGGGTTAATGTAAAAATAATTATAAGTAAAGTGGCTCCAGACTTGCTATGCTACTATACAATGGGGACCAAAATAATATATGCGGTTATTAAGGGATCTAGAAAGTAAGCCTACCACATACAGAGCAGTGCGTGTGGTCGATACAATGTCAGTCTCGGGAGTGACGCTCCTGACGTAGCCACAGGGACTCCTAAAGGCTCAGTCACACTATGCCGATTTAAGTGCCGACGCTCCACGACTTAAGGAGCGGTGATACAAGGGGGAGACTACTGCCGAGTATCATGGGTGATAGAGGGGCGGGACGCCCACGGAGGGCAGTATGGACGGTCATGCCGCCTAACGGCAACTGGAAGAGGTCGAGAGGCAACCATGCAAGACCTAAGGAAGATAAATGATGCCGCTGGGGCAGCGTCATGCGCCGTAGCACGCAAACTGATTGGCGACAATGCTCCTGACGAGCGGTGCCGATAGATACTACGGCGGCGATGGACAGCCACCCTGTCACACTGGACCCCTACTCCGTCACACTTGACCGAGGCAAACCGGTCCGTCGGGTCGGAGGCGACGTTTGTGTGTGTGTGTGTGTGTGTGTGGGTGGGGGAGGGGGGGTGTGGGGAGTTAAGCTTGAGATCTAGGGAGGAAACTAAAAACATAATAAAAAGATCCATAAATGAGCAAACAAATGCGCCCATCTCCCCTTAATTAAGTGTTATTTTTTTTGAGTAATTGGTAAAACAAGGCCATCTATAGTTAACCCTTTCAGTACCGGTGACGTCTTTCTCGTTATAGTCTGGCAACTATTAGGTTATTGTATTATGCTTACAAAGGGCCTGTAGCAATCACAAGACCTCCATTCCTCTCATTCATCTCTCTTAACTCCCACAGACCGTTCTTAAGCTGCATAAAATCGTCTAAGTATAGCAGAACTATGGCAAAACAGACGCCACCGCTATTGAAAGGGTTTATAGATAGTCACTCGTTGATGGGATCGGATTAAGGGGACTGGTGATTTTTGGGGTTATTTATTTATATATTAATTTAGTTTTTAGTTTCCTCGCTAGACCTCCATCAAGGTTAAAACAAAAACGCCCCCAAAACCATCTATCAACGATGTCCCGTGCGACGTTGCCAGGTCGCGGACTCACGGTATGCCCTCCCCCTATGACGGTGCCTGGGCCGCTGCCTGAAGGCGACCTACCTTATAAGCGGCGTCTGACGCAGACAGGCTGGCGCCCTTGTAACGTATGACGCATACCGGACGACGCCCGACGACGCCAGCCTACCGTCCCCGTGCCGTCAATTTACTAGCCGCCGACTCAACTCATGGGAGTTGTGCATGTCAAACTTTTCCTGAGGCCCCTGACGACCTCTCCCGACGGCTATCTTGAGTAGGCGCCCACCCACGTAGGTAGTGCGGCGATGTAGGCAAAGACCTGCTCCCGATCCTTAAGTCGTGGAGCGTCGGCACTTAAATCGGCATAGTGTGACAGAGCCTTAAGGCCCGCGTGGGGAAGAAAGGGGCTCCAGGCGCCGCCAGACTACATAACTAAACTAGGTACCTTTGCTCTCACTAATAACACAGGAGTATTCAAACAAACATAAGACATCATTGGGTAACTTATGATAAACTGAAATAATCCGACAAGGGCTAAATAAACTAAAGTAATTACATACTTAGCAATAACAATAGTGTTGCACAGAACAACAAGCTCTCACGTGGGAACAAAGGAAGAAAGCAAGAACAGAAAGCAGGCCTCCCCAAACTAGGCTATGTGCAAATTATACAAGCACTTACAACTGAAGCAGCCAGTCCATTTGGAAGTGACAATATATATACAGTATATATATATAGATATATATATATATATAGTATATTAATATATATATATATATAGTATATATATATATATATATATATATATATATATATATATATATATATATATATATATATATATATATATACCCGGTATATATATTATCACGCTAATTGTAACTTATTAAATACATCCTTATATTCATGTAATCTACTTTAGCAATCCTAGTCGAATAAGGACCATACACACACTACTGTACGGTGTAAGGCTGAGCTCTTATGTATACCTAATAATTATATGGAGGTACCTGCATCTTAGTTACTATTTAAGTAATTAAAGGTGTGCATACTGTCTATTGTCAATCAGAGGTTAGTCATATTCATTAACTGATCCTATATAAACGATTTGGTTTAGAATTATATATATTTTCCTATATATTTTAGTATAGACCACCTAACCGGCTGCTCTAGTGGAGAGAATCTTGTCTTCTTACCCAGGAGTCTAAAGATCGCTCACTCTCAAGCGTCAAGGTTATATATTATTAGCCCTGGACGTACTGTCTCCCTTGAGCAAGGGGATTGGTATTGGTAATTTATGGTTGTTACAGCGCTATTGAAGCTCACAGCGGAGGCTAGAAAGAAATGGCGCTTGATAAAATAACTTGGATTAATGATTTATTTGCTTAAAAATGTAATATGCTTTATATTCTAGAAAGGGATATTAATTCAAATATTTATCTTTGCCAACATTTACTAAATCTAAAATACAAATTATATGTAGATCATAGCATAATACCATTATACAGTATATTTAATATGCTTTAGTCTCTTCATCTGTAGCCTTCATCTGTCCATATCCGGTAGTATTAACCCTTTCACACACATATGACGCAGAGGTTGCCAGATTAGCAATAAGAAATAGAATTCTCTCACTCTTATAATTACCTCTTCAAAATTAGTGTTCTGCCCACAGCTAACTCAAAGACAACTGCAGAGGTTGAAGTAACTAAACTAAAGGTTTGTAAATACCCCTGATGGTAACAAAGGCTTTAAAGTATCCCCAATAGGCTCAAAATCGCGTCATATATCGGAGAGGGTTAAGGGGGGTTCACACATTCAGGACTAGCTCGGTGAGTGTTGCCGAGTAGACATTCGGTTCATTATTGTCAACATATTCCTGAAGAGTAGTAAACACTCGTACAAAGGTCTGAGACACTTGGCAATAATCCGTAACACTCGGGTCAGGGGGCCATATTTTCGAAAATATTCACAAATACGACCTGGAATGCAGACATTCGTACCACGTCCTGTTGCCTTCGGTTGCATTCGCATGGCGTTATTTTACATTCTTTAAGGGGGGTGACCTGCTTTTTTTCTCTTTCCTGGTTGTATCCATTCAGCCCCATTCAGCCTACTGTTTTACGACATTTATCCCCATCCAGGTGTTGAATTTATCCTGGCGAGCGATAGCGAGCCAGCATTTTATGGAGGAATCCGGCATTGCCGGAACATTTTTCTATCGAAAAATGTACAAATTTATCCAGCTGTCTAACTCTTCCAAAATATGGTGGCTCGCTATCGCTCGCCAGGTATAAATTGACACCTGGATGGGGATAAACGTCCAAAAACAGTAGGCTGAATGGGGCCAAATGGATACAACCCAGGGAGAGAAAAGAAGCAGGTCACCCCCCTTAAGGGAGTGAAAGTGGAAGGTAAGGGAGAGGGAGGTGAGGGGGAAGGGGAATGGAGAGGGGATAAGAAAGGAAGGGGGGAAGGAAGGAGGCAAGTAATAGGGAGAGCTAGGGAGGTTACGGGGGAAGATGAGAGGAAGTGAAAGGAAGGAGGCAAGTAATAGGGAGAGCTAGGGAGGTTACGGGGAAGATGAGAGGAAGTGAAAGGAAGGAGGCAAGTAATAGGGAGAGCTAGGGAGGTTACGGGGAAGATGAGAGGAAGTGAAAGGAAGGAGGCAAGTAATAGGGAGAGCTAGGGAGGTTACGGGGAAGATGAGAGGAAGTGAAAGGAAGGGGGGAAGGAAGGAGGCAAGTAATAGGGAGAGCTAGGGAGGTTACGGGGGAAGATGAGAGGAAGTGAAAGAGGGAGAGAAGGAAAAAGGACGGGGGGGGGGGGGGGCGGGGGGGAGATTTTGATTTTGCCCCGAGGGGCGAGTTTATTGAGCAGCGCCCCCAATCCTGTAAGGGGACAACCACTAGTAAGGCGATACATACTGCTCAAAGAGCCATTATTTCACTGAAACAACAGCATCGTCGTCTGGTTACATTCATATTTGTGTTTATAAGTCAGGTTGGCATTATTCAGATGTGTTATTATAGTTTCCTCATTTAATTGTCACATGGTCTGTATAACCAAAAAAAAAAAAAAAAAAAAAAAAAAAAAAAGCAAGCAAGCTTGTAGTGACTGAATTATTAATTGACAGGTTGTAAATAATAGCACTACAGAACTAGTGCAATCGTATGAGGAGACCATTCATATTTTCATTACATCAATGATTATTGAGATCATAGTTAGCTGAATACAATTATTAAAAAAATAGGCAATGGTATAAATCAACATAATACATAATTTAATACAGGCGGACATAATCATGATCCGGTTCGTTGTGCACTGGGAGCTAAGGTGTCTTGAGATCGCCTCGTACCCATACACAACGAACGTATTATAGTCTGCATGGTTGGTATCTAATTGAATATACTTAGTGGGTATTTCAAGAATGTCAGGGGGTAAGGAAATGTGATTTGTATATTAGAAGACTGTGATTAACGAGACGTGTAACATGTGGAGGGAGGTGGTAGAAAGAGAGGGATCTCGTTGGGGGTGGAAATTTCGCTCCCAGGAATTTTCGTTCCTGTGGTATTTCAATAATAATAAAATAATAATAATAATAAGGGGACAACCACTGGTAAGGCAATACATACTGCTCAAAGAGCCATTATTCTACTGTAACAACAGTATCGTCGTCTGGTGTTATTATAGTTTCCTCATTTGATTGCCACATATGCTGTGTATACGTGCTCATGAAAAAAAAAAAAAAAAAATGACTGAATTATTAATTGACAGGTAAATAATAGCACTACAAAACTAGTGCAATCATATGAGGAGGCTATTCATGTTTTCTTACATCAATGGTTATTGAGATCATAGGTAGCTGAATACAATTATTACATACAAGATGTGACTAATATTTCGAACTACATTAATTATTATGCAATAATAGTACCACAAATATATTACAATCACATGAGGGACACTTCACATTCTTCATTACATCAACGGTTATTGAGGTCATAGTTAGCTGAATACAAGAGTCACATACATAATGTGACTAATATTACCAACTACCGAAGTTATAATGGAATTATAGTAATACAGATATTTTACAAAGATGAGTTACATGGTTCAAATTCTTATTACAATAATGGTTATTGAGGGGATAATTAGCGCAATATGACCAGTGGAGAAGTTTACATGCCGATAGTAATATAATATTTAGTAGGGTGTGTGGTTATGGGAGAGAAGGAGGGGGGTTGTAGGAGGTAGAGGAATGGGTGGGAGAGGAGGAGGAGTATGGGGGGGGGGGGGAGGAGGAGGAGGTAAGGTACTCCAGGGAGGAGGAAAGTGTGAGAGGGGAGGTGTGTGTGTGTGTATGTCCCTTCTTAAACATCCTAGAGGGACCCTACCCGTGGGGGGGAGAGGAGGGATAGGAAACGGAAGGGGAAAGGGAAGATATGTAGGCCTATATATAAAATTGTCTATTAACAGCTATAATATTGAAGTGATGAAGACCGTACGAACTCAATAAATATCAAATACGATCCCCCCCACCAAAAAAATAAAAAAAATAAAACACCCGTTCAACCAATAACCATAACAAATTACTTTATGTACCGGTATTCAGGTCAGGTGAAGGTATTGAAGGATAAGCCTTTACAACGTCACCTCTTATCTACATTCTACTTTTTCCTATTTTTCTGAAGAGTGTAGAGAGGGGAGAAGGGGTGTTGGAGAGAGAGGAAGCTGTTGGAGTGGCTTTGTTATGTGTGTTATTAGTCTGTATACGTCGTCAAGGTGTCCCCCGACTGGGTGCAAGCATGTGAAACATGGTTTGACGTACTACAACACCCACTAAATGTCCGCCTGGGCTGGGATCAAATCCAGGTCAAGCACAATTTGATACTACATTTTGGTAAATATAATGATATTTTGTTAAATTATTAAAGATAAATTTCATTCCTGTTGCCATTTTCGAGTGTTTTGGGTTTGATTTTGAGAGATTGGGCCCATTATTTGGTACCCATTCTGTCCTGTATTCGTATGTAGTATGAATTATTCTATATTATCGTACAGTACATTAATCGGTTGTATTCGACATTTGTAACGGTCATTTTGACCAGAGTGATCCAGAGTACGCTTGCTTCGACACTCTTGAATGTCTGAACCCTCCTTTAGCCTTTCAGTATTTATCTGCGGTAACCAAGAACACTGTTGATTATGCCCGACAGTATACCGAAAATCCTTTTCTCGTCTTTCCTGAAAAAAAAAAATAAATAAATAAATATATATATATATATATATAAATTATACATACCGGTATATATATATATATATATATAATTAACATGTATAGAGGTGATTTATTATGTTTTTTCCACAAACCAACTTCACCTCTAAACTCAATTAATGAAATCAACAAATACATGTGGCACTCCAAGGACTCGAATCTAGGATACTCACATCGAAATTCCGTGCACTTATGCATTACGCTATTCAGTAAAAAATCAGTGGTTACTATAATAAATAGAGCATGTTATTTATCATGTAAGATCAGATTGAAAAATCTGTTGGTGAAATGGGTTACAAACAAGCTCTTATTATCCACAACATAAATTATAGTTTGTGTTTTTGTTTACAGATAACTGTTCTGTTGGCAGACAGTTTGCCTGGAATAGTATTCTAAATATTATAGACGTCTATTTAAGGGGGGTCACCGTCTTTTTATCCTTCTCTCCTTTTCTCTCTTTCCCTGGCTTGTATCCATTCGGCCCCATTCAGCCAACTGTTTTAAGATGTTTATCCCCATACAGGTGTCGATTTCTTCCTGGCGAGCGTAGCGAGCCAGCATGGTATGGAGAAATCCGGCTTCGCCGGAGAAATTTTTCTATCGACAAAGGTACAAATTTAGCTTGCTGTTAAAACAAAAATATATATATGCTGGCTCGCTAGCGCTCGCCAGGAAAATATTGACACCTGGATGGGGGTAAACGTCTTAAAACAGTAGGCTGAATGGGACCGAATGGATACAAGCCAAAGAGAGAGGGAGAGAAAGAGAAAAAAAGCAAGGTGGGGTTTCTTAAACTGCACTTTGCAACTGGGTATATCTCCCAACTGACATTTATTCTACCCTTTGAATATAATATTTTATGCAGTATACATTCCATGACGCGACGGATTTGGAGGCATAGCTATGGTGTTAGTAGCGTATAGAGACTGTTGGTACATTGGCATTTGAGAAGTCATTATCTAAGGGACGTTGGAGTGGCTTGTCATGCCTATTACAGTCCGCTGTTTGTACGCCTTCACTGCAGTCTGCACTGGTTCACAAGGCAGATCTGCATACAAGGGATTGACTATGGCTGACACTCATCTGCCACACTATCGAAAGAGACCAACTGATGCCAATGAGATTTGAGAGCCAGACACGGAGAGAATATAGGTCACATTGTTATTATAACATTGCTTTTCTGACTCTCGGCATTAACAAATAATATTAGAATGATTAGAGAACATAGTCACAATTTGTTAGAGGATACCAACTATTACCAACTAGTCCACATTGCCGAAGTTTATTCCTTTGTTCCATTAGGAAACACTAAGACATTATTATTTACTATTACTTAATTTCGGCAGCTTAAGTTTTACTAATTTCTTTCAGTAGCTAAATAGCTAAATTATTAAACACTTAACAGATTTGATAATGTATAATAATAACAAGAGTCATTTGATGTGATCGCTTCGTAAGGCATTTGAAAAAGATGACTGGAATTACAAACAATAAAACAATGTGACTGCAATATTTCAGTGATTAACGAGAACAATAATAAAACAATGTGACTGCTATATTTCAGTGATTAACGAGAACAATAATAAAACAATGTGACTGCTATATTTCAGTGATTAACGAGAACAATAATAAAACAATGTGACTGCTATATTTCAGTGATTAACGAGAACAATAATAAAACAATGTGACTGCTATATTTCGGTGATTAACGAGAACAATAATAAAACAATGTGACTGCTATATTTCAGTGATTAACGAGAACAATAATAAAACAATGTGACTGCTATATTTCAGTGATTAACGAGAACAATAATAAAACAATGTGACTGCTATATTTCGGTGATTAACGAGAACAATAATAAAACAATGTGACTGCTATATTTCAGTGATTAACGAGAACAATAATAAAACAATGTGACTGCTATATTTCAGTGATTAACGAGAACAATAATAAAACAATGTGACTGCTATATTTCGGTGATTAACGAGAACAACAATAAAACAATGTGACTCCTATATTTCAGTGATTAACGAGAACAATAATAAAACAATGTGACTGCTATATTTCAGTGATTAACGAGAACAATAATAAAACAATGTGACTGCTATATTTCGGTGATTAACGAGAACAATAATAAAACAATGTGACTGCTATATTTCAGTGATTAACGAGAACAATAATAAAACAATGTGACTGCTATATTTCAGTGATTAACGAGAACAATAATAAAACAATGTGACTGCTATATTTCAGTGATTAACGAGAACAAAAATGTCTTGTTATTTATGCATTTTGAGCTCACGTTGGTAAATGTCAGTGCTTAAGGGAGCCCACCTCGCTTTTTTTTTTATCTTTCCTTCCCTTTCTCTTTGGCTTGTATCCAGTCGGCCCCATTCAGCCTACTGTTTTAAGACGTTTACCCCCATCCAGGTGTCAATATTTTCCTGGCGAGCGGTAACGAGCCAGCATATACTGTATATATTTTTGTTTTGACAGCAAGTAAAATTTGCAAATTTTTCGATAGAAAAATGTCTCCGGCGATGCCTGATTTCCCCATACAATGCTTGCTCGCTATCGCTCGCCAGGAGGAAATCGACACCTGGATGGGGATAAACGTCTTAAAACAGTTGGCTGAATGGGGCCGAATGGATACAAGCCAGGGAAAGAGAGAAAAGGAAAGAAAGATAAACAAAAAGCCGGTGACCCCCCTTCATGAAAACACAAACAATGGCTCGTTGTTTATACATTGTGAACTCACTTGACCCGGCGGATGGCTATGTTGGAGCAGAGGAGTTTGTCATAGACCCCGCCCCCGCCCCTGCAGTCCTGGTCGTCCTGGTCGTCCTGGTCGTCACAGTCATCATCCACCATCACCACACGGAGCTATATGGGTGTGTGGGGGAGAGATCACATACCAATTATGGGGAAGTTAGTTGCTTCTTCTGGACCCCCTTCTCACTCTTGTTTAGCCCCATTAGGTTTGAAATTTTACAGGTGGGGGTGCAGGGGTTGAGGTAAACATGGAAAACTGATCGCCAACCTGCATATAATTATCTTGTAAAATGCAATGTCACTGAAATAATTATTAACAATGGTATAAAGGATTTTGCGGATCGTCTATACCAGGCCTGTGACGTCATAGTGACTCTCACCAGTATCCTCATCCTGGACTGGATGGTGGACTTACACTCCTGTGACGTCACAGGCCCTGTGTAGACGATCCACAAAATCATTTATACCATTGTTAATAATTATTTCAGTGCCATTGCATTTTGCAAGATAATTATGTACAGCTTGGCGATTATCATTCCATGTTTATCTCAACCCATGCACCCCCACCTTTAAGATGTTCGACCCATTAGTTTGTCGATTTTAAGACCTTTCGTCCCATTTCTTTATCAATATCAAGACCTTGCATGTCATTTAGGTGTCGATTTTTTCCTGGCGAGCGATAACGAGGCTGTAATGTTGGAGGAACCAGCCTTCGGCTGTGACATTTTTTTTACCGAAAAATGTATACATTTTTCTTGAAGGGGAGATCTTGAGGATATTTTATTAAGCTTGATGGAGATCTAGGTATGAAACAAAACCAAAATATTATAATACATAACTAAACTAATAAATAACACCTACCCCCTTAACCCTTACAGTAGACTGTCACAGATCATTAACACTTTGAGGATCATGACGTGTGTTTAAAATTTATTCTGGTTATCAATAGGCGATACAGCTTAGGAAGGTTCCATGGAAACTGAAAGCGTACAGACTGACTCAGTTAACCCTGTGACGTCTGTATACCCTCCCAAATTTGAATATAATCTAATATTAGCCAGAAAATAAACTGCCAAAATGCTTCATTATCCTCAAAGGGTTATATAATAGTCCGAATGGAAACTTCCTGTGTCCTTTCTACAGAACTGTAATCGAGGTATGTGGTATTAATTAAGGGAGCTCAGACGGTATTGTGCAGCAAAATTTACCTGTTCGGCTCAATGGTTTAAGTAAGAGGTTTAGTTTGCTCTCTAAACCTCTATCAAACTTTAAAAAACACCCACAAGACCCCCCTTCGATATAAATTTGTAAATTTTTCGGTAGAAAAATGTCCCGGCCGAAGGCCGATTCCTCTTCATATTCAGACTCGCTATCGCTCGCCAGGGAAACAATCGACACCTAAATGGCACGAAAGGCAAACAAATGGGGCAAAAGGTCTGAAAATCGCCAAACTAATAGGGCGAACGTCTTGAAATCTTCTAAATAATAGGGCTAAACATGAGGGAGGAGGAGGACTCGAAAACAAAAACTGCCTCCCCTTAAGTGCCTAAAACCAAATTATGTTGATATTTCACACTACATACCCCTTTTCAAGGTACGATGACGCATTTTGGTCTATTTAATTATTGACTTATTTATGTTTTAGTTTCCTCGCTAGACCTCCATCAAGCTGAACAAAGAAAACCCCTAGACCCACTTTCTAGATAAATCTGTATATTTTTCAGTAGAAAAATGTCTCGCTCGATGGCTGATTCTTCCTAAAATTGAAGGCTCGAAATCGTTCGTTAGTTAAAAAAAATGACATCTAAATGTCCCAAAAGGTCTTAAAATCGCAAAACTAATGGAGCGAACGCCTTAAAATCTCAAAACTAATGGGGCTAAGCATGAGAGAGAAGGGGGTCCAGAAAAATCAACCATCTCACCTTAAATATTAAATACCGCTAACCCTACTGAATACCGGTAGTGTGCATTTATTACAAGTTATCTCGTCCGGGAGTGTGAGCGGCACCTCATAATGTACAGTCGCGCTAATAAGTGATGTTACGGCACAAAGTATGTTTTAATCAGTATTTGGCATCAGCAATATCTAAGCTTCATTTATTCATATCGAGTGAAATATATAAACATGTTCCTACACTTACCCACCCTATTCAACATCTGCCAGACATTAATACAGCACAGAGCGAGCCAAACATAATGATAGCTGGGACATGACTTATTAGCGCGACAGTACATACTCTGGACCGGTACTTCTATCAGGATGTACTGTGTGCCACAAATAATTACAACTGTTCAGTAAAAAAGAATATAATTCTTCAAGTAGCATTTCGTCTAGTATACCAATCCCAAATACCCTCCCAGTCTAACCTCCAAAAATCTTCCATACAAACATCCCCATTCCTCAACAACAATAGTAACTTCCTAACTTAACTCTAGCTATCGTATCGTATCGTTAGCATTACCGTTGATGTTCCAATATACTTGTGAATATGTATATATTCTAGATCCAATCAAATCTGGCAACATAAACTCAGTATGAAAAGATGAACCCATCTTGTACAAGCGACGTCTCTTCTATTTTATTTCAGCTACATTTAGATGATGTTATGAAGATTAGGAATGATATATGGTAGCTAAAGAACTAATCGAGGTAGTCTGTAGCCTGTTAATGGGTAGACGTCCTTCATAAGCTGAATACAATCGTCTAATAGTTGGCATAATGTAATGAAAAGTACGTCACCGGTACTGAATGGGTTAAGGGAGCCCACCTCGCTTTTTTGTTCTCTTTCTCTCCCTCTCTCTTTGGCTTGTATCCATTCGGCCCCATTCAGCCTACTATTTTAAGACGTTTACCCCCATCCAGGTGTCAATATTTTCCTGGCGAGCGGTAGCAAGCCAGGTAATATATATTGGTGTTTTACAGCAAGCTAAATTTGTACATTTTTCGATAGAAAAATTTCTCCGGCGGAGCCGGATTTCTCAATATTTTCCTGGCGAGCGGTAACGAGCCAGCATATACTGTATATATTTTTGTTTTGACAGCAAGTTAAATTTGCAAATTTTTCGATAGAAAAATGTCTCCGGCGATGCCTGATTTCCCCATACAATGCTGGGTCGCTATAGCTCGCCAGGAAAAAAACGACACCTGGATCGGGATAAACGCCTTAAAACAGTTGGCTGAATGGGGACAAATGGATACAAGTCAGAGAAAGAGAGAAGAAGAGAAAAAAAAACGGTGCCCCCACTTAAATAATATATACTGCTAACACTACTACATACCTGGAGTGTGCATTTGTCACAAGTCACCTCGTCCGGTAGTATGAGCGGCACCTCGTACATTCTCTGGTCCGGCACATCTGCCAGGTTGTACCGTGTGCCGGAACCGTCAGCCAGCTGAAGGGGAACCCTGATAAAAACATGACCATTAATAATATTATACTACTCAGAAGTGACATTAGTGCTGCGGATCTTCTAAACCAGATGAAATGTCAATACACTGATACGATGGTGTGTGGCCGGGCCTAGCCCGTTGGGATTGTTTTCTGTTGGGCTACCTTAAATCACGAGTGTATACTCATCAACCCCAAACACTTGAAGCTCTTAAGTTTGGTATTCAGCAGGAGATAGCCGCTGTTCCACCCGACATGACCCGTCGAGCCATGGCAGCCTTCAGAAATCGCCTCCAAGCGTGTATAGACAATGGCGGCCACCATTTGGAGGATGTCATCTTTAAAATGTGATGAATAAAAACTGTATTGAATGAAGTTTCATGTGTGCTAATAATATTTCGATTATCTTTAACCATTTTTGTTTCAGTTACCTTTGAAATGTGGGAAGTTTTTTGTGGTCACCCTGTACAATTGTCAAACTGATAAGGCGAACGTCTATGTCTCAAAACTAATGAGGCTAAGCATGAGGAAGAAATGGGTACAGACAATCCAAAAGCTAAAACACGGTTGTAGTCCATTTATAAATACGGTACATAAAACTAAATCCTCATAGCCTCATATAAAAAAAAAAAAAAAAAAAAAAAAGGAAAAAAAAAAATCCTCATAGCCTAAAACTCGCAAGTGGACAATACCTGATTAGACACTCCTCTTTGCCAGTGTTTCCTTCTTCCGGACACAGGTAGAACTCAAACACGCCTGACTGTTCTTCTGGCATGGACACCAAAGCAACGAGCATCTGTTGACAGCAATAGTATCAATGTTAAGGGGAGACTGGCCTTTTTTCTTTCGGTCTATTCATTAATTTATTCCTATAATTCTTAGTTTCCTTGCTAGAAACTTTAAACTTGCTAGAAACAAGCTTAGAAACACCCCCTTCATGATAAATTTGTAAATTTTTCGGTAGAAAATTGTCCAGGCCGAAGGCCGCTTCCTCTTGAAATTTCAGGCTCGCTTTCGCTCGCCAGGAAAAAATCGACACCTAAAAGGCACGAAAGGCCTTAAAATGGGATGAAAGGTAGTAAAATCGCCAAACTAATGGACCGAACGTCATAAAATCTGAAAACAAATGGGGCTAAACGCGACGAAGAAGGGGGACCAGAAAAACTGTCTGTTTCCCCTTAAATTACATATATCACTTGAATCTTGGCATGTTCTGTATAAAAGCCTTTCTAAACTGGGCAAGTAAACTCATACGTCAGGATTATTTTGTCAACCAGCCCATGTCCAATAAAGCATATAAGCAAGGGTGTGGGAAATGGAGAAGGAATATAATGAACACTTACATTAATTCCATTAAAGTAACTAAATTGTGTTCCTCCTGTTGTTCTCAAAAACTGTGCTTCCGTGCTGACTCCCTGCCTAGGCAAACTCTTTCGTCTCTGTCTATCCTCTAACGTCTTCCCTTCATGCTGGAAGTTTGCTCACATTCAACCTGTCCCAAAGAAGGGTGACCGCTCTCAACCCTCCAACTATCGTCCAATTGCTCTTATCTCTTGTCTTTCTAAAGTTTTTGAAACTATTCTTGCTTCCAAATTTCTTAAGCATTTCTCTTCTCATAATCTGCTCTCAGATCGCCAGTATGGCTTCCTTAAGGGTCGCTCTACTGGTGATCTTCTTTCATATCTTACTAACTCTTGGTCATCCTCCTTCCGGGACTTCGGTGAGACTTTTTCTATTGCACTAGACATATCGAAAGCCTTCGATAGAGTCTGGCATAAATCTTTAATTTCTAAACTACCCTCCTTCGGTTTCTATCCCTCCATCTGTGCCTTTGTCTCTAATTTCCTTTCCGGCCGTTCCATAGCCGCGGTTGTGGACGGCCATTGTTCACTTCCTCACCCTATAAACTCCGGTGTTCCTCAGGGCTCTGTCCTATCTCCTATTCTCTTTCTAATTTTTATAAATGATCTCCTTAACTGTACCTTAATTCCCATCCATTCTTACGCAGACGACTCAACCTTACACTACTCCATTAGTTTTTCAGAACGCCCCAGCCAGCAATCCCTCAACGACAAACGTAATGAAGCCATAGAACTCTTAAATTCTGATCTAAATACTATTTCCAATTGGGGCAGAGAAAACCTTGTTAACTTTAATGCTTCCAAAACCCAATTTCTCCATCTATCTACCCGTCAGGATCTCCCAGCGGACTATCCCTTATTCTTCAACAATACAAAAATCAACCCTTCATCTTCTCTCAATATTCTTGGTGTCTCTTTTTCTTCTGCTCTCATTTGGAAGGACCATATTACCAGTCTTGCTAAGGCAGCCTCCCAGAAGCTGGGTGTGCTCAACCGCCTTAGGGGGTTCTTTTCCCCTGCACAGCTTCTTGCTCTGTACAGGGGCATAGTGCGCCCTTGTATTGAGTATTGTTCACATGTGTGGGGAGGTTCCTCTCACACCGCTCTCCTAGACAAAGTTGAAAGGAAGGCCTTTCGTATCATTAACTCCCGTCCACTCACCAACTCTCTGCAATCTCTCTCTCTCCGCCGCAATGTTGCATCTCTCTCGCTATTCTATCGCTACTATAATAATCAGTGTTCCTCAGAGCTATCCCAGTGCATACCACCTCCTTTACGTAGGGCACGTGGTACCCGTCTTGCAACTCAATCCCACCCCTACTCTGTGCAACTCTCCAACCCAAGAGTGAAACGTTACTCTCAAACTTTCTTCTACTCAACAGCTGAGCTCTGGAACTCTCTCCCAGAATCAGTCTTTCCCTCTTCCTATGACTTAAATTGCTTCAAACTCCGTGTGTCCAGGCATTTTGGCTCGAACGTCCCTTGATTTTGGCCCTGTCACTCTTTCAACTATGGGGGAGGCACTCGCTATAGGCAGTTATGCCTTTTGCCTCCCTCAATCACATAGAAAAAAAAAAAAAAAAAAAAAAAAAATTACATATTTAAAAAATATAACATAATATTATACTCTACCCATATAAATATAACATACATAAACAGATGTCATTAATGTCTATATTGTAGATAGACACCCTTTCCTTATTAATCTGTTTGCTATGGTTTACACAAAGGTCTTTCCAACATATTTTAGAGAAATGCCATAACGGGAGGCTATACACGAGCCCGATTCTGGTGGCGTGCAGCGGTGTCGTGTGGATCTGCGCATGCGCAACGACTTTGATTATTTTCTCCATTATAACTAGGCCTTTCAAAACAAGCATAGCATGCCGTCTCGTAGCTCAGAGGTAACGGTTAGGGCTCACACACAAGAGGTCTAGCGTTCGATCCAAGCACAATACAATAAATTTGTGCTTGTATTATTATTATTATAGAAAATGAAGTCTAGGTTAGGTTAGTTTAGGTTAATCTAATAAAAACAATATATTCTGAAAACAAAAAAATCAAAGTCGTCGCGCATGCGCAGATCTACACGACACCGCTGCACTGCACCGCACCAGCACCGGGGGTCCATACATGGCCTCCCGCCATAACTCGCTTGTTGTCTTCTCTTTCTCTCCTTCTCTCTTTGGCTTGTATCCATTCGGCCCCATTCAGCCTACTGTTTTAAGATGTTTACCCCCATACAGGTGTCAATATTTTCCTGGCAAGCGGTAGCAAGCCAGCATATATACAGTATATATATTTTGTTTTATAGCAAGCTAAATTTGTAAAAACATTGATAGAAAAATGTCTCCGGCAAAGCCGGAGAAATCGACACCTGGAGAGGGATAAACGTCTTAAAACAGTTGACTGAATGGGGCCGAATGGATACAAGCCAGGGAAATAGAAACAATTAGAGAAAGATAAACAAAGACGGTGACCCCCCTTAAGTCAGGTTCTTCTGCAATGTACTTAATCCACTTCACGTCCGACAAATTGGCTTGGTTATACTTATATTGTAATTGTGAACAACAATAGTTTATCTAGAATTAGTGTTTAAACATCCTTCGAGTTCAGAGTTAGTTAGAATAAGGAGTGAATCGTCTATGTTAATTTGGGTGGTGTCAGGCTCATTGTCACTTGTCTAGATTTATTAAGCAGCACATTATTAATTTCACTATTTGTTGCAATTAATTTTATTGAATATTTTAAGGGATGCACACAATAAAAGGGTAACTTTAATATTCTATGTATGCTTGATGCATAAAGGATTATGCAAGAAGTGGTACTTGAATAGTTAAGTAGTTTTAATTTTATTTATTTAATTAATGTATTTATTTATATATTCTACGTGGTATTGTGGTGGTAGACCGTAGGCCATTGTTCCTAAAATTCAAAACAAAATGGGAAGTACTATTAATTTTTAAGCTACATGAATTAAGCAAAATTATTGTCGTGGTGATTTGGTAGGGAAGGGGGAGCTAAGGGTTTCGCACCACTCACAAAATAGTATACATAGTTTTGTAGTTGATTTATAGTAAACCATATTCATAAATTTGTGTCCAGAGACATACTTCCATAATTATAAATAGGCGAAGTCCAGGAATGTGTATGAGTGGGCTAGAGACTATAGCATATGGCACAATCTTTAAAACAATCAAAACAGTTGATTTTAATATGCACAGTAAAATTAATAATATGGCAAGTACAATTTTCATTAAATTTAACCTGAGTGATTAATTTGAATGAAAACAAACCTCGACATTGGTAATATTAGACACAATTGTATTAGATTATTAGAGTACATAATTACAATAACGAAAAAATAAAATAAAAAAGAAATATACAGTATATATATATATATATATGTATATATATATATATATGTATATATATATATATTGCTTACCCCTCCGGCCACGTATGTGTTGGTGGAGCTTGCAAGATTGACCTTGGCGGCAGTGGCCCCCTTACTCTGAAAACACAAGCAACATGTATCTTGCCATGGTCACTAGTTCTGGCACACTTTGAGCCATCAACTTGATTAAAGTGGGTATCACACTGGGCCAAATTCTCGCCATTCTCCGATCTCCAGTCTCTGTTTTCAGCCAGTAGCGCCGGCAAATCCTATCACACACGCCAAGCGTGCTGGCTGCACAAGTGTCGCAGTCTCCAACACAACAATAACAATGTATGACCTTAGCCTACAGTATATTGGTCCGTTTCACCTATACTGTAATGTATAGTAATATGGATTTATATCTACAATTATAATGCAATATGACTCAATCTACACGTTAGTGTTAATATTTTATATATTTGAAGCTTATATGAGGAAATATTTTGAACTTTTCGGAGGTTTTGAATGTTTTCGATTCATACCAATCGCCGTGGCGTATAGAACAGTGGTTATTTAGCTGCATGTGTTGTAGCTATTATAGCTTAGCATTAATTCACCTTGGAAATTGTTTATGTCTACTAGCAGTCCAGCCCTTCTCACAATCAAAACACTTAATTTTGTAGCAAAATATATATTTCGATCGTTATATTGTGGTGTTTCACTTAAACTGTAGAATAATATGGATTGATATTGACACATTTTGTGTAATAGGACCCAATCTATACGCTAATGTTGCTATGTTTTGCGTTTGAAGCTTATATAAGTAGCTATGAGGATGTTTCTCGCAATATATAGGCTGACGGCGCCCCTGTCGTTACCTCGGCACTAAGCGATCATTACATTGTGCTGTTTCACCTATAATTTAGAGTCATATTTATATCGACAATTTTGTTTCGATATGACTCAATCTACAAGTTTGCGTTATTATTTTGTTTTTTATTTGGAGCATATATGAGGACATATTTTGAACTTTTCGGAGGTTTTGGAATGCTTGGTATAATCCTGTGTAGCGGGTAGACCTGTATTTATCACAATAATTTGGTAATGTTACAATATATTTTTACATTTTACATTCATAAATAGTCCACTAATATACTAGGTTAGGTTAGGTTAGGCTAGGTTAAATATATTGTTCAAGGATTCTTAGTATATACGCATCTGAAAAACAGTTCCTCCCGCTACACAGGATCTTACCGAATGTGTTTGTTTCATACCAATCGCCGTGGCGTAGGTAGGAAGTGGTTATTTAACCGCAAGTGGTGTAGCTATTTTAGCATTAATTCACTTAGTTTATGTCTATCCGCAGCCCTTCTCACAATCAAAACACACAATTATATAGCAAAACATATATTTCGATGTCATATACTTGAGATATCAATGAAATTAAATGCAAGCTGTAAAGAGGCTGACAATTTACCTCCGTCAACAGATGATGCTTCCCACCCAGTGCGGGCAGCATCCTACCTCCGTCAAACGGTGAAATTTGTGCCGTAGAAGGGCGGTAGCTCCATTTTTTGCGGTAGAATGGCGAGAATTGGCCCAGTGTGATACCCTCTTAAGGGAGCCCACCTCGTTTTTTCTCCCTCTCTCTCTGGGTTGTATTCATTCGGCCCCATTCAGCCTACTGTTTTAAGACGTTTATCCCCATCCAGGTGTTGATTTTATCCTGGCGAGCGGTAGCAAGCCAGCATATTTTGTTTATAATGTTTTTATCAGCAGGCTAAATTTTCACATTTTTCGATAGAAAAATTTCTCCAACGAAGCCGAATTTCTCCATACAATGCTGGCTCGCTATCGCTCGCCAGGAATAAATCGACACATGGATGGGGATATAAACGTCTTAAAACAGTAGGCTGAATGGGGCCGAATGGATACAAGCCAGAGAAAGAGAGAAAAGTAGAGAAAACAAGCAGGTGACCCCCTTAATGAATCACTGTAATGAACATTATCATGTCAGGAAATTTGCTTCAGTAAAAGATAGTGTCGAGTATGTAAGGGTAACATTAATGTTTGTGGCTGTGTAGTCAAGAAAACAGTTGTCTGTACACTTGGATCAGCTTCTTTATGCAACAGTGTATGCGAATTTAGCCACGTTAATTTTACAACGATTGGAGATGTTTGGTGTTGTGGTGAAATTAATAAAAATATACATTATTATAATTGTATGTTGTGTTATTTATATTTAAAGTGTTGTTTACTGTGCTCATCACAACATTTTCCATACTATTGGGCAATTTAGGTAATTATCTTTACATTCATTTTATTGTAATTAAATAGGACACTCTTCGCCATTAACTCTTGAGTATCTCCATAATTATAATATATATGAGATGGTTGGCCATCGTTTAAGCTAGAACATTTGCATCAGGGAAATTAAAATGCTCAGATACAATACATACTAGGTAGACTATAGTATGCACCTGTACCAGAATAATGTTAGGTAATAAGACCTTTATTCCAGGATGAACATAACACTAATAATGCATTGTATTTAGGAATTTGATATACATTTGTTGTAATTTGCTCTATATTTGTTTATCAAAGCAATGGAAGTTAATAGCCATACGATTAATAGTGTTTATTCATTGTATGTGTTTTAATTCCTACATATCTTTAGAATAGGATTACATGATATGACTATCCGTTACTCTCTTCTAAACCATAATGTGTCTCAGTGAAGCTCAATAGTTGTGTTGGATACTCACGGGGTCATTGCAGGGTCGAGAAATGGGATCATGGAGAAATTGACTCCAACTTGCTCTTGACATCTGTGGGTATACGAAAACACATGACGTTACACTGCTTTATTAAGAGGTAGTCATAACTATATATATATATATATATATATATATATATATATATATACTGTATATATATATAAAGACTAAAGGATATGCGTAATGAAAGAAGTATGTGCATATGCAATTCTTTATTTAAACATAAAGATGTTCATAGGTATACATGGTATAAAAGTGTTGAAAGACAGGATAAAAGAAGTTTGAGGGATTATTTGTTGGTAGAAAAAGGAATGATTGGTGATGCAAGTGATACAAAAGCAGTGAGAGGTTTGAGTAGAGGGTTATCTGATCATGTGATTGTGCTATGCAAGGCAAAGTTGGGAGGAGCGTGGAAGAAAGATAGGAGATGCAATTGTAATGCTGAAAGAATATAAACTGAAAGAATGACACATCAGGATGTAGCAGAAGAATACAGGCGAAGGGTGGAAGAAGAATATATGGCATGTGACATGGATGGTATGGAGATTGAAAGTGCATGGAAGATATATAAGGACTGCTTGGCGAAGAATACGAAGAATGTATGTCGTGTCTGCAAAATCAGAAATGGAAGAAAAGGGACAGCATGGTGGGATGAAGAAGTGAGAGAAGCTGTGAAAGATAAAATAAGTAAAGGCGTGTGTGGATGTTGAATATGAACTGCGGAGAAAGTAAGAGAAAGTACATTGAGAGGAACACCAAAGTAAAGAGATTAATTAAGGAAAAGAAAGTGAAAGTAAATGAATATTTGGGAAAACAAATTAATGAAAACTTTGTAGAGAATAAGAAATTATTTTGGAAGGAAGTGTGTAACTGCAGGAGAGAATGTGGCCAGAAATATGTAAATGTGAAAGATGAAACAGGAAATGTGATTACAGAGGAAAAGCAAAAGAAAAGGGAGTACAAAGGAGTACAAAGGAAATCAAGCAACAACAGGACTAGTGACCCCTCTAGGCTGCTTGTCCTCCAAAACACTGAGGATCAAGTGTCCAAACAGTGATTTAGAGTGGATAAGGTAAAATTGGAAAAGGAAGAACTGCCCTGGAACTAATATCCAGGGCAGGATTAGGAGATGTTAGTAGGGGACAGTTGGGTTAGTAACATAACACAGGGTAAAATCTTAGTAATTTGTAAACGCAATAATCCTTGATGGATCTGAAGGGGAAAAATTAAATTATTAATTTACAAACGCAGTCAGTCGCGGGTTTGAGGCAAGATGTTTGTCTATGCGAAGTTTAAAAGAATCAACTGTGCTGCAGTCTATAACGTCTCTGGGAAGCCCATTCAACAAGTTGACAACTCGATTAACCTCTCGGCTGCGCATGGGGGGTATGAGACACCACACACCTGTGTGCACGTATTTGAGCTGTTTCCATCACTAACATCGTTATTTTACCATAAATATCGTTAATACTTATTCATATAATAATAATAATAATAATAATAGTTCTTAAAGCTAGCACATGCTAAGCCAGCTAAGGATAGCCCAATAAGGCCGATTAGGCGTATTTCCATTGGGGTCCTGTACTACTACGCCATCCCCTTGCTCATGAGGGATGGTAACGACTCAGTGCTTGTGAAAAATCTTTAATGCGCCGAGCGCGGGCGCGATCCCGGGCCTTCTGGGTGGAAGTCCGAGACGCTAGTCACTACACCAGCGAGGTCGTATGCCGGCCTTCCCTTCCATAGCCACAGCCTCCGGGTGTAAGCGTAACCACGTTTGGGGTGCACCGGCCTACGTGGGCCTGTGTCTGGTCCAGCTCTCCTCCCTTCCGCCCCAGAGTAATCCAACACAGTCCAACGCTCATCAACCTGCCGTTCATCAGTGGAGCAATACGTCTGCCACTCATCAATCCACCGCTACCACTCATCAGTCTGCTACTCGACTCCCTTCCGATCCACACACCGCCGCCACCCCCTCCACCACCACTTCAATCCTGCCACCCCTATATGCGCCTATTTTACCATTAATATGAAGATATTAACCTGTTACAGCAATAAAACAAGTGGAGACAGTGTTTGGCTGGTCAAAATCACGAAATGAAAGCGAGAGTGTGTGTGATTGAGTGTGCGCCAACCTTCCACTCACGAAGCTTTGAGAGACACTGGAGGTACCTCTCAATTATCTTCCTGACTTCTCCCCTAATTCCCACGCTTGGTAACACTGATGACAACGCCCTGCTAGCCCTGCTCGCTAATGTTAGCACGAAAATAGACCACAGAATAAGGGAATAACAGGGAAAATAGGTGATAATTGATGGAGGGGGGAAGGAGGGGATGTGGAGGAGTGATATTTGGCATGGCCCAGGGGCAAAAAAAAAAAAAAAAAGGGTTCAAGTTTTTTTGGGGTGTTTTAAATTGATTTTTTTAGGCCCAGGATCTTAAGAGTCTTCCCGCAGTCGCCCGGGGAAACTCTTAAGAGTCTTCCTGCAGCTCCTGGGTTAAAGAAGACATTCTTAGACTTGTGTGTGTGTGTGTTAAAAGATTTACCAATACAACCGTTTCCCTGCACGTAATTAGAATGGTCGATAATGAAGTACTTACTACAGTTTATATTGTCAATGCCTTTGATGATTTTGAACACTTAAATTAATTCACCTCCTAATCTGCGTTGAGTTAAAGAAAATATATTTAATTTGCCAAGACAATCCTCATATGGTTTGTTCTTTAGGTTAGGTAATTAGTTTTATTTTGGTAACTATACGTTGAACTCGTTCTAGCTTTTCTATATCTTTTTGGTAGGAAGGCCACCAGGATTGAATGCAATATTCCAGAAGAGGGCGGATTAAGGAATTGTAAGGAGTTAGGATTACAACTTTCGATTAATGCTCAAATGACCTGCCTATAAAGCCAATTATTTTGTTTGCCTTCTTAACAACCTCTGAACATTGCTGACTGGGTTTTAGGTTACTCGATATTGTTACTCCCAAATCAATTTATCTGTCTACACTCTTAAGCTGGGTGTCATTCATTGAATAGTTTGCTTTCTCATTTCGGTCTCCAATATGTAGTACTTTACATTTATCCACATTGAAACTCGTTTGCCAAATTTGAGACCAACATGACAACTTATCTAGATTGTGTTGCATATCTTCAACTTGTTCTTTTGAGAGTACACTATTTGCAATTTTGTATAGTCAGCAAACTTCGAGATTGTACAGGTGAGACCCTTAACTACGTCGTTAAGGAAATTCCCGGCGCGACCGAAGCCGCTCCAAGGACCCGTGCCCCCAGGGAGGGGGCAGGGGATGGTTGTGACGGTTTGGCTCCCGAAACTGCTCCCCGCGGCCGGCATCCGGTTTTCCTCCACTGGTCGTTGATTTTGTCTTCGGCTGTGGAGGGTCGGCAGCCATCCGCGGTTGGCAGCCTCGGGAGGTGGCCCCACGGCGTAGACGCCGCCACATCAGGACCTTCGGGGCTGTTCGGCCAGGCAGCTTAGGGAACAACAACAACAACTACGTCGTTAATATAAACAAGGAAAATAATTGGTCCTAGTACCGATCCTCGAGGTACCCCGCTACTTACATTGATCCATTTGGATGCCTTACCGTTTATGACTACTCTTTGTTTTCTGTCGCTGAGCCAATTTTCTATCTATTTCAACACACCGTCTTGTATTCCATGTGCTTTCAGTTTTAGCAGTTAACGTTTGTGGGGAACTTTGTCAAAGGCCTTTTGAAAATCAAGGTATATAATATCTACAGGTTAACTCTTATCATATAGGTTGAGGATATAGTGGAGGAAGTCTTTAAGTTTGTTAAGCAGGAGCGTTTGTTACGAAAGCCGTGTTGAGTATCTGAGTATGCTGTTTTCCTCTAAGTTATGTACGAGTCGGTCTCTTATGAGTGTTTCCAGCATACACCTGAGGTTAAGCTAATTGGACGACAGTTACTTGGTAAGGATTTGTTTTTGTTTTTTTTAATATTGGTGTTTCCACTGGTCAGGCAAAGTCCCAGACTATTGAATAGCAATGTCAGTGTTTTAGAGAGCTCATCCTTAGCTTCCTTTAGAACTCTAGGTGAGATTGTATCAGGTCTAGGCGATTTATTTACCATGAGTTTATCTAGACATTTCAATACTTCTCTCTCTGAACGTCAGAATTATCTATCTGAACCGGCGATGCTGTTGGGATATTACTAAGGTTTTCTGTTGTAAAAACTGGTGTAAAGAAGGTATTGCGGGCATTACTCATTAGTACTTAGTCTTTGATGTATTTTCCATTTTCATCGACTAACGGTCCAATAGTTGAAGTAACTACTTTTTTTTCTGATGTAACTGTAAAATTCCTTCGGGTTTGTTTTACTTTGATTCGCAACATGTAACTCCAGGGTCTCTTTACTTTGTTTTATTAACTTCTTGGCTTTGCTGCGTAGTTTTATAAATTTCACTCGTTCTTCGTCCTTTTGTAAGGATTTTAATCTATCATGAGCGATCTTTTTAGCATGCAAACAGTCTGAAATATCTTTATTCCATCATTTAGGCTTATCAGTATGGTCTGTAAGCCGTATTTTCGATGGTATGCAGTCTTGCACTGCTTTTAGGTAAGTGGCTGCAAATAATGTCCATGATGTAGCCCTATTTATGTCGCTATTGTTCATTAGAAAGCTCCAGTCAGTTTCTTTAAACATTGCTCTAAGTTAACAAAAGTTTGCTTTCTTGAAATTAGGGACTTTCTCGATGCTGCTATTTGGTTCGTTACTAGTAAACTTTAAACTGAAAGTTATCGTACGATGGTTGATGTTACTGAATTCATCACATGAATTCAAATTCTCTATCAATTCTTCATTTGTTGAAAGTACAAGGTCAAGGACGTTATTTCCACGGGTCGGAGATCTAACAAATTGATATAGCAAACTCTCTTGCAAGTTTGCATACAGGTCTTGTCCAGAGTGTGAAGTCACTTGGTCACAGGTAAATTGAGGTCGCCAAAAAGTACGGTATCTTGCGAGTTACTTACGTCTGCAATTTGCTCATAAATTTCTTGGTAAATTGGCACTGATTGAGCTGGAGGTCTGTATATTAATGCAAGTATTATTTTTGTACCTCTATTATTTTGTATTAGCGCAAAGGATGTGTTGACATTCACAATTTGAGATTTTGACAAGAGGGTCGGGTTAAGACTTTCTTTGATAAAAAGTAAAACGCCACCTCCATTTTTATTATTTAGGCTTTTCTCAAACATTACATAACCAGGAAGTGAATATTCTACTAAAAAGCTCTGTCTTCTGAATTGAGCCAAGATTCTGTTATGCCAATAACATCGTAATTTTCTGTAAATGCTAGTTCCTCTAAATCTGAGAAATTATTGTGTATGCTACAAGTGTTTGCATAGAAAACCTTTAAAGTTTTGGTGAGAGATGGAAGGAGTATTTTGAAGAACCTATGAGTGGAAACGGAAACAGAGCAGTTGTCAATGATATAAGTCTGTTAGATGTGCCACGTGAGAGACATGTAGAAAGAGGGAACATATCTATAGTTGAAATAGTGAATGTAGTAAAGAAGGTGACAAATGGTAAAGCTGCTGGTGTAGATGAAATATATTGTGAAATTATAAGGAATGGAGCTGAAATAGTAATGGATTGGCTGTGTAAGCTATGTTTAAAAACTTGGGCAAATGGGAGTGGTGCCAGTGGACTGGAAAACGGGAATGATAGTCCCATTATATAACGGTAAAGGTGAACAAAATGAATGTAAGTGTTACAGATGTATTAGTCTGCTGAGTGTGGATCAGATATTTGCTGTGAGACATGATACGGAAGGCATGTGAAAAAGATAGGAAGGTATACATGGCATTTATGGATCTTGAGAAAACATATGACAAAGTTAACAGAGAAGGGTTGTGGAACATTTAAAAGCTGTATGATGTAAAAGACAATTTGTTGAAAACAGTGAAGAGTATTTATAATGGTAGTGAAGCATGTGTAAGAATATATGGCGCATTGAGTGGTTTAGTGTGCAGGTCAGACTGAGACAGAGATGTGTGATGTTGCCCTGGTTGTTTAACATCTATATGGATGGGTTAATGAGAAAAGTATATAACATAAAAGAAGAGAGGAAGTAGAGTCGGTGTGTGATGGGAATATAATTACTGTCACTAATGTGTTGTATGCAGATGACAGAGTGTTATGTGCCGAGGGCGAGAATGACCTGTGCCAGATGTTGTAGATATTTATGAAATTATGTGAATGACAAGGTCTGAAAGTAAATGTTAACAAAAGCCAAGTAATGGTAGTAGAAAGAGCTGGAAATACTGTGTTTAACTTAAGGATTAATTGAGAACAGCTTGAACTAGTAGAAGAGTTTATGTATCTGGGAGCCATGATTGAGAAAAGTGGAAAATATGCAAGAGAAGTAGAAAACAGAGTAACACAAGGAAAATAGGTAGGTGGAGTAATGAAAGCCTTGTTTAGGAGCAGACACTTGAGTATGGAATTAGTGAGAGCATTGCATGAGGGTGTTTTGGTGCCGACATTGATGTATGGATGTGAAACTCTGGTATGGCATACATACGAAAAGTCACGAGTAAGAGCAGTTGAAATGGATTTATCTCAGAAATGCGTGTGCAGTTCGATGAATAGACAAAGCAAATAGTGTGAAAATAAGGGAGGCATGTGAAGTTAAGAAGTCGGTAGAGCAAAAGGTTGAAGAAAGATTTATGAGATGGTATGGTCACATGACAAGAATGCCTGAAGCAAGAATAGTTAATATGATATATGTCAGTGAAGTGGAAGGAAGAAGGCGGCGTGGAAAGTAGAGAAGAAGATGGTAAGATATGGTGTCAGAATGTGTGTCAAAGCATCTAAAGGGAATGGTTGAAGCAAAAGAATTAGGAAATGACATGAATGAATGAAGGAAGTTTGTTTGCGAGTACGTGAAGGTCACTGGACCCTTGTAAATGACAAACCTGGAAGGTCTTTATCCCAGATGTTGACGTGAAGAGATCTTGTCCGGAAATATAACATCTGAGGTGAAGGCGCTGATTTTGGGGGCTGATGAGTGATTGGTGCTTCTGAATGCTTGTGCGTTTGCTTATTGTGGGCGAGCTGTTATGTGTTATTCTCCTGTCACCTCTTGTTCATTTTCTGTGTCTCTTGCTGATCCTCCCTACCCCTTCTTGGAGTAAGGGTTGGCTACTGACTGACTGACTAACTGACTGACAAATAATTGTGGTACCAAACTGTGATCTGTTTTTTTACCACCATGCACTCCCTGCTCAATAGCTGGGTACAGTAGTAGGGTGAGTGCCCCTTCAGTGAATAGTTACCACAGATTGCTAGACTGCGCTGTCCACCACAGCACTGGCGTCTGCCAAATACCACAATGGCTGGCCCGAGACTCGAACCATCGACCTCACGGCTTGAAGGCGAGTGCTCTACTAATCGCGTTTTGGGCTGTGAGAACCATTACTTACCATAACATTAATGTTCTCGCTAACTATTGGGTGCAACAAAACTATGAAAATTGCGTTATAATTCTCATGACAGTTCATTAATGAAGGTAATGTTCATTGATAGAATGTACTGGCAAAGTTGTGTGTTAGGAGGTTGTGAAGGTAAGTATTTTATTGTTTAGGGCAGCGGCCAGAAGCTACACTCGCGCATAAAACGTCTCTAATTTAGTACCAGATCACATCAAAACTATAATGGCTATTGTATTTTTAAAAATACCTTATATTGGCAACATGGTGAATTACATTTTATGTGTATGACCTATAATTAGGCCACAAAAATATATCCCGGTAATAATAAACTCTGTTGTTAAATATATGTGTTCAATACTTTAACTTCTCTGTTATTTTTCCGTAACTAATTGGTGTATTATCATTTTGAATTTACCATTGGAATCCTCATAAATTTAGGTTCCACACATATACTGTATATACAAATATATTGTGACACATAATTTGTTAAGTAGTGAGTGGGAGGATAAGGTATTTTGATATTTTATTTACAGTACTAATTTCGGAGTGATGCAATGTATTTTAATTTTATCTATGTTTTTGTTTTCTATGTTCAAGTTCAATCCACATCAACGCCAATGGTACCACATTATAGAAATGCAAAGCTTTGTTGGGGACAAAAAGGTCCGCGAAACTATTGTCGATGCACGCTAAACATCTGGCCCAAGATATCAATAGATAGTGTGAACAAATATACTCTCTGAAACTAACGGTGCGGCAAAGGGTTAGGAAAAAACGTAACGCAGCACACATTAAGGGAAGGAAGTGTTACACAAGCATATATCCTTCAACTCGGTGTGAATCATAAAAATGCATCGAACGGAGTACGGTTTTGTTGTAATTTATATTTAAATTAATAAGAAATGGGATATCTAATATTTAATTGTGTGTTGATAAAATGTTACTAATACACGTTAAGGAATGATACCTGTATCATCCTGTATTATCTTCAAAAGGACACATATACTGTAGTATGGCTACATAATCCAATTTGTTAATTTATATTAATTTACTAACACCTGCTATGGTTTACTTAAGAGTTTTAATGAATTATATCCTATATTAACTGAAGATATACAGTATATGTTTGTAATTCCTTAATTGTTTTGTTTTTTTATATACCAAATATTTTATTAATTATACTATTTAACTATATGTATCTTCAACTAATGACTGGATATTTGGTATAATGATAATGCGAATCAATGTATTGCATATATATTATAATAGATGTGCACTAGAGCTTTATATGGTTTGATTAAGAAGTAAGAAACCATTAAATGTCGTAATTGAATTACATATTTAATAGTTTGTGTCATGCCCCAGCGAGGGTTCGAACCCAGGTCAGTAGTGCAGCACTTCAGCACCTAACCAACTAGATCACCGAGGAGCTTAAACGTAATGGCTTCATTTGGAATTATATCCCATCCACCACCACCCGCTCCGACTCGTGATCACGTAGCTAGATACCATACACACAAACACCTCACACACAAACGCTAGCAAATAAGTACTAGAGAAGGATACAAGTAATCTGGGGCACATTGAAGGCCTCACTGATAAACAAGTAGAGCCTTAATAAATTAATATTTGGTGTCATGCTAGTAAATGTCAGTAAATGTCCATAATATGAATACAATATTGTAGAACCGATTCTTAGCACGGTTATCATGCTAAGTTACAATAAACAATCTTAAAGATTAACAATTATATTTGTGTATAGAAATTATATAACAAACATCCAGCATAGAGTTTATCAAAGTAAGGGAGGGACAGGTTATGAATTATCCACAAAATTCAAAGATAACAAAGTAATGTTAGGAATCTTGAAGGTTTCTGTGTTACTACACTTACATAACCTGGACAACTAAAAGCATGTATTTATCACATTATCTTAGAAGAATAATGGACTAGACTCTGTGTCAATAATTCCAGCAGATTGGCTCTTGAGACAGTGTCCAATGTCTTGTCTTGTAGTAGTTTTAATAATCCCAGTCGCATAAGTTGATCAGCTAGATCTACTGCCATAAGTGTTCCGTATATTCTGTCAGATTCGCTGACACCGAGTATAGCACTGTCATTACTTCATTATCAAATCGAAAACTATTCTGTATACAATAGTATTTTGTGGTTTGCAAACGTTATTTACAGAAATATGGGCAACGGTTAACCCTATCCGGTGCGAAGCGGGTCTTTTCTTATCCTCCATGTTTCACTCCATTAGCTTGGGGACTTTAAATTAAGACGATTCACCTAATTTGTTAGGCGATTATAAGACACTTTACCCCCATTCATGTGTCGATATTATCTGGGTGAGCGAAGCAAGCCTACAATTTAGGAGAAACCAGCCTTTGACTGGGATATTTTCCTACCGAAAATAAATACAAGACAATATATATACATTATTATTATGTTACCTCCACCAACCGACTTTACTCCTAAACTCAATTAATGAAATCAACAAAGATTCGAACCTAGGATGCTCACACCGAAACTCAGTGCACTTATCCATTGCGCTACGAAGACAGTTAAAGAAAGGTGGACAAGCCTACGATTTATTATGCAGTTTCGAATCCTGCATATCAATCTAAGCATGTACACACTTTCCAACTGCGCTATCATAGGCTATGTATAGATATATAATATATAATATATATATAATAAACAAACAAACGCATATTTAACTTGTAGGTGGCGTAGAGGGTGTTTGTATTTGTATTTTTGTATATATTTTCATTTGTTTTGTATAGCTTTAAGGAATCTGTGGAGGCGGATTTGTTGTTAGCATAGGGAACAAACTCAAAACACACACCATCACACGTCGCACCAAATAGTGTTAACCCGCTGTGAAGCAAAAACACGCATTCAATGATCTCCAAACGGGTCAAACCTGAGTGATGAGTATCAAGGCGAGGACCATATTACTCAGGTAAAGTAGATATATGGCAAGGCTAAAGTGTTATTACTTAAAGTGATAATAGTGATGAACTATAATTGTATTTATTTCAACTAAGTGTGCTTGTTAGAAGTAACTGTTTCGCACACAAGGACAAGACATAGACTTATCTGGGATATGTTGTGACCATCAGGGGTGCTTAGAAACCTTTTATTTACTTACTTCAACATCTACAATACCATTTGAGTGGGCTGTGGCCAGAAAACTAAATTTGGAGAGGTAATTATAAGATTAAGATAATTCTATTTTTGAACACTAAACGGCAACCACCGGTGCATGCAAGGGTTAAATGATACAACTAAACCAGATGTCCTTGGCCTAAAGCCCTAAGCAATATATATCTCGAGGTCAGAAGAGATGCTTGGGTTTTATAAGGTGTAGTAAATACAACCTGGGACTTTCGTTTATGTAACCCGGGTTCGATCCCAGGAAGAGACACATAGTGTTTCCTGAACAATGTGTCAGCTCTCTTGCTTATATTAATTTTATATATCGACATTGATAGCATTGGGATTTAAAGTTTTATTTTTATTTTTATTTTTATATTTAATCAAATGTCATCAGTTCATTATTGTTAAGCTCTCAATGTACGATAACAATCTGTTTTGATAACTTTACTATTTGTTGTCTGAGTTATGTGACTGTTCACGGAAAATCAATATATAAACTAAATGTTGTTCATCTCTGAAAGGTGACTAATCGGAGATACTTTGTATCAACAATTGCAATGTTCGTTACTGTATGCAATAACATAAAAGCGACGGCTTTTAATAGATTAATATGTCACTCATAACAGTTCATATTCTATTAAGGGAGCCCACCTCGCTTTTGTTCTCTTTCTCTCCCTCTCTCTTTGGCTTGTATCCATTCGGCCCCATTCAGCCTACTGTTTTAAGACGTGTTCTCCCATCCAGGTGTCAATATTTTCCTGGCGAGCGGTAGCGAGTCAGCATATATATTATTTTGTTTTGACAGCAAGCTAAATTTGTAAATTTTTCGATAGGAAAATGTCTCTGGCGAAACCATATTTATCCATACAATGCTGGCTTGCTATCGCTCGCCAAGAAGGAATCGACACCTGGATGGGGATAAACGTCTTAAAACAGTTGGTTGAATGGGGCCGAATGGATACAAACCAGGGAAAAAGAGAAAAGGAGAGAAAGATAAAACAAAAAAACGGTGATCCCTCTTAACTCAGGTAATCACCATGTTAATGTTTGTAAATATATATTATTAATATTTGTATACATTCTTATATGCTTATTTGTTTACATTCTTATATGTTTATTTGTATACATTCTTATATGTGTATTTGTTTCTAGAAATATAGACTTACCATGAACAAGATCAGCATTGTGATGATGGCCGACCTAGGCCGAAGACTAACTCCCTGCTTACTCATCTTGAACTCAGGTCAGGTGAAGGTATTGAGGGATAAGCCTGTACAATGGCACCTCGTATCTACTGTTTCGAAGAGTGTTGAGAGGGGAGAAGGGATGTTGTAGAGAGAGGAAGATGTTGGAGTGGCTTTGTTGTGAGTGGTTGTGTATACTGTATGTGGAGCCAGTATAATGAGAAGCTTCCCCGCATCCTCCTCCTATATATATACTGTATAGGGCACGCTAGCTCTATCTCCCACAGGGTTATCAAATCAAGACGCATAATACTGCTAGATCCGTTCTCAAAACTCGCTAGAAGACCGAAAGATAGTAAATCAATGGCGGAAATCACTAGAATAATGCCTCAATCTCTCGAATATTGCTCAAAATGGTTCAAATGTCTAGAATAGCGCTAGAATTCATGTAGCTAGATGTAAGAATTTGCCGATAAATCGAAGTAAATACACCTAGAATCTAGATCTAGCGTTGGAAAGTACCTAACTTGGCAACACTGATTCTCCCAAGCTCACAGAGACCGATTTCCATAAATTACAGTGTGGTATAGATTAATAATAACGTCTTTTTTGTTAAGGGAAGGTATGTGCTTGTTTTTTCTGGACCCCTTTCTTCATCATATTTATCCCTTATTTGCTAGAGCAAATCTGATAATGGTGAGTTCTAACACGAAGATATAAGTATTTAAGGAAGCCCACCTCGCTTTTTTTCTCTTTCTCTCTCTCTCTCTTAGGCTTGTATCCATTCGGCCCCATTCAGCCTATTGTTTTAATACGTTTACCCCCATCCAGGTATCAATATTTTCCTGGCGAACGGTAGCGAGCCAGCATATAATATTTTTGTTTTGACAGCAAGCTAATTTTTTACATTTTTCGATAGATATTTTTGTTCTGGTGAAGCCGGATTTCTCCATACAAAGCTGGCTCGCAGTCGCTCGCCAGGAAGAAATCGACACCTGGATGGATATAAATGTCTTAAAACAGGCCGAATGGATACAAGCCAGGGAAACAGAGAAAAGGAGAGCAAGATAGAAACAAACCAGTGACCCCCCTTAATATATAACTACAGTACAGTCAAGCACAAATGCAAGACATACAATATGTACAGAACAACAGTGTTATTTATCCACAAAGGATATATTCAATCACACAATAATTACAATAATACATATAATAATAATATGTCATGCACAATACCAATGACAATTAAAGTTTACTAGAGTTATTGCTGAATATAAACAAAATATACAAGCCACAAAGCTAGGTGAAATGATAATTTACTGGAGTTATAGTTAAAGGGTAATATAGGCGTTCTTCTAGTAATTTTCTCTAATACAGTAAGTACTCTGTACGGTTTACAGTCTTTTCGCCCAAAGTCCGTTCGCCCACAATTTGCAGTTCGTTCGCCCCAACGAGAAAGTCCATTCGCCCAATCAAAGAAGTTCGTTCGCCCAAATAGGAATGTCCCTTCCCCTAAATATTGTTTTTTTCGCCCAAACAATACAGTCCGTTCGCCCACACTTTGAAGTCTGTTCGCCCACATTTTTCAGTTTGTTATCCAATACTACTTATTGGCTTCCAAAGGCTGTATATGTATATTTTTCCAGTGATGGTAAAATGTTGTTTATTCTGTTATGACACCCATATACTATGATATACAGTATATATATATATATATATATATATATATATATATATATATATATATATATATATATATATATATATATATATATTGTATATATCAGTCTTTATCTATTTACTAATGTATCTATATGTATACTTATTCCACGGCAATAACATTGGTTATGAAGATTCCAAGTAAACAATTCATTTGTTTACTTTTCTTTCCGTATACATATTTATATTTAGTTAAGCCTACCAAGTTCCTATATCTTATCGATAAACGAATTATGTGTGACAAACCACAAACAACTAAAAAAAAAAAAACGAATGTACAATATATATAATACAGGAACGAAAGTAAGAGAACGTGGGAGGTATATTAGAAATAGGTATTCTGTCTGGAGAAGGCTATTGACACCTTAATGACAAAGATTAAAGGTAAAATAAATCCCCCCCGCCTCAGCGGATTAGTCCAACTCCCTCTCCCATGCCCCCACACTACTCTCTCTCTCTCTCTCTCTCTCTCTCTCTATATATATATATATATATATAGATATAATATATAGGCCTATATATATAAGAACATAAGAAAACGGGAGTCTGCAGAGAGCCGATTGGTTTACACACGGCACATCCCTTTCACACCCAACCCATCTCGCCCAGATACCTACCTCATTTTATCTTAAAGCTCTCTATCGTTCTTGATCCCACTTTGCTGTATATACATCTCTATTACCAAACCAATATTTGCCAATATCTTTTCTCAAACGAAATTTATCTAATTTGAAACCATTTGTTCGAGTTCTTTCGCTATACTATCACTGAGCTTCAGTACATCCTTCATGTCCCTTTTGTTAACCCCACTAACCTAATTTCTTCAACATCTCTTCATATGGAAGATCTCTAATGTTATGGATAATTTTTGCTATTCTTCGTTGTACTCTCTCCAAGGAATCTATGTCAGCTCTGTAATAGGAACACCAAAATTGAACAGCATAATCCATGTGATCTTACTAACGCTAGATAGTTTTAAGATTACGTCTACTGTTTTATTACTCACACTTCTAGATATAAATCCGAGAACTGTATTTGCTACATTTCGAGCAGTAATGCATTGATTTATAAGTTTCAAATCATAGTTCAGGATGACTCCCAAATCTTTGTCATTATCTGAGTTTTTTCAATTCACATTATCTAATCTATATCCTGCATTTTCAATCGATTTCCCAAATTTTACTACACTGCATTTATCTACACTGAACTTCATCTGTCAATTACTGCCCATTCGTGAAGTGTATCCAGATCTCTTTGGAGAGCCTGAATATCATGATGAGAATCTATCACTTCCTATTTTAGTGTAACCTGCAAATTTACTGATATTGCTAGTTATTCCTACATCAAGGCTGTTAATATGTATGATGAACAGCAGAAGACCTAACATCATTACCAAACACTTCCACCACTATAAAACATATTCATACAAATTATAAGAAACATACTGATATGCATATAATTATATTAAAAATAAGGATGGCAAGAATTTGGAAGTATACATATATATATATATCAGAGTTGGGTCGATTAATTGTAAATTTAATAGTTAAGTTAATTTCAGAAGTTAAGTTAATCAATTTACGTTACTCTATATTTCATGTTTTAAGCTCTCCAAGTTTGGCTTTCTCCTTCTTTTGTATTTATTAGTGCCCATTATTTACCTTGTGATGACCAACATATATTTTGAATATTTAAACATACACGATAAATACGGCAGATAATCTATCACGATTTTTTTTTTTTTATACTACAGATCTACAGTATGTTGTTTGGAAAACAACAAAATATATCAATACGGCTCGTCATATACTCGTATTTCACACTCTTATTGCTTGTTAACTGGCCAAGAGAATAACCATGAAGGACTGTGGTTATTTAATAATGTACATGAATGTGAAGATTATTGAGCATTCAAATATATAAAAAATAAAACAATATATTTCGTGCGTGATAATACTTTTGAAAGAATTTTGAGATTATAGTACAAATAAACATAAGAAAATGGGTGTCTGCAGAAAGCTGATTGGCCCAAACAAGGCAGATCCCTCTCACACCCAACCACAATTACAAGGCCTAATTATAGGCCCAGCTCACTAATACCATGAGGACCGACCTCACCAAAACGGTAAGAACACAGGGGTTTGCAGAGCGCCGATTGACCCACACCCGGAAGATCCCCCTCACACCCAACCCATCTCGTCCATATGCCTATCTAATTTCATCTTAAAGCTCTCTATCGTTCTTGATCACACTATATGACTTGGTAGCCTATTCCACCTATCTACAACTATGTTACCAAACAAACATTTGCCTATATCTTTCGTCAAAATTGAAAAGCATCATTTTTATGGGGTCTCACTAATTACAAGTAAAGTTTTAAAATATATGTTTGCCTTGTTACGAACGCTTGTACACTGTTTTCTGGTGAGAGATATATTCACAATGCCGTAAATCCTGGATGGACTACCCACCTGGTAGTACAATGTGTTTATGTCATAATACACACATTATACTACCATGTGGGTTTAATTCTCCACTGGTTTCTAGGTTTCAAGTCAAACACACAAACAAACAAACACACCTAGATCTTTCTCACAGTCTGAGTTTTCAAAAAGTAATTGATATCAAATTAAAACTGGAATTGGTGTACTATATAATAAATAATCGGTATTCTTCAGAACTTTCTCAGTCTATACCGCCTCCCGACAAGGTGGCACCCGGCCTTCAATACATTCCCACCTCTATTCGGTCCAACTCTAACCCAAGAGTGAACAGTGTTCCCAGCCTTTCTTCCCCTGAACAAGTAAACTCTGGAACTCGCTTCCTCTATGTATCTTTCCCTCATCCAATGACTTTAACTGCTTCAAGCTTCGTGTGTCCAGACATTTTTACTCTTAACATACTGTAGCTTGACTTTGGCTCTCTATTACTCTATCAGCGGGAACACTTCTACTGGCAGCTTTGCCTTTGGTCTCCATCAAACACATAGGGAAAAAGATAGTCTGTGTGGTATGTGGTCCATATTAATTACAAACGTATAATGATGGTATATATACCATCTTTCTGGTACCGATATTAAAATTGACATATTTTTAACTTAGTAATAGTTTAATTGTCACTTGTACTTTAACGCATTTAGGCCAAAATATTTAATACGGGATGCTTTTTCTGAACTTAATAAAAGTGGTCTAGTGTTCTCCAAAATCAAAAAATCTTAATATACTTTTGCATGAGACACATGGCTTAGTTTTATTCCTCTTGCCTACGAGACATGTTTTGTAATCTAAACAAGATCGGCTGAATTCAGGTATAGTATAATAAAAATATCATCATTCATACTGGAAGCGTTAAATTGATATTCCAGATGCGGCAGACATGATATACCGCAGCCTACTGTATACTGTATAAGTGATTTTGTTTCTCTCTTTTCTTGAATATTCACAAAACTACTAGCTATAAAATGTCCGCATTCTCTGCCTTTTTAACTTCTGCTTAGCATTGTCGTCTGTGTGTGTGTGTGTCCATAACTCATTGTGAGGTGTGAAGAACCTCACCTGAGGTTTGAGTCATACGCGTAAAAAAAAAAAAAAAACAACAACCTTACTTTAGGTCCGAGTCACATGAATACTTTTTCTGACGACGTTTGATTGACATCTTTATTCATGGCATTATATTGGGACTCATCATTGGTATCGGCATCATTACTAACCTTAGATAGCTATAGATAGCTTTATTCCTATGAATATATATTTCAGAAACTCCCAGACCACAGTTAATGAGACAAGCAGCTGGGAAAAAATGACCGTATGAAGCCATCTTAATTTTACTACCGACTCCACCCCCAACGTCCATATCTACTGTCCTACTATTCCTACTTTTATATAAGAACATAAGAGTACGGAAATCAGCAGAGGGTCTTATCGGCCCACACGATGCAGATCCCTTTCACATCCAACCAATATAATTCATATGACTATCCAAATTACGTTTGCAACTTTCCACCGTTTCTGAGCGGCAAATCTATCTTTGCAGTTACTTAAACAAATATTTAACTATATTTGTTTTGTCATTCTACGTAGGATTGCCTCTAGAGAGTCTGTATCCATTCTATAATAAGGGCAACACAATTGAAACAGGATTATCCATATGAGGTCTCACTAATGACAAGTAAAGTTTGAAGGCTACATCAACAGTTCTGTACTCACACTATAGATGCAACCGAGAATCCTGTTTGATTTGTTACGAACGCTTATACATTGTTTTCTAGGTTTCAGGTCATTGCCTACAAACACTATCAGATCTTTCTCACAGTCTGAGTTTTCTAATTCTTTGCAATCAAATGAATAGGCCAAAAATCAATAATAAACTCATATCGAAATATATCATATTACCATACTCTCTCTCTCTTTCACTCACTCTCTCTCTCTCTCTTCCACCACAAGAGAGAGAGCGGCAATATATTCACAGGTTTAGTATTCCAACCATAGGATTAGAGTGTAAATTATCATGTGATTTTTAAATTTACTTCCTTATAGCTCAGTTCTCCCAGACTCCCATCACACACTAGGAAATATGAAAGAGGAATATTAATCGGAAAATAATTGAAGTTACCCGATTAATTTGAAGATATTTCACCTAAGTTAAGTTAACTATTTTTGTTATAAATTAACTTATAGTTAAGGTAAAAGATAACTATATTACATGACCCAACTATATATATATATATATATATATATATATATATATATATACATATATATATATATATATATATATATATATATATATATATATATATAAATATATATATATACCGGTATATATATATATATATATATATATATATATATATTATATATATATATATATATATATATATATATATATATATATAATATATATATATAGGTACAGTATATATATATATATATACAGTATATGTATATTGTGATATCCGGCTGCCCTAAGCATGACAATAAACAATTTGTCATGCTTAGGGCAGCCGGATTTCGATTAAAAGACAGTCTGTCCCCCCGTCAAAGTCGAGTTGTGAAGGAATACAGATAGAAATATCAAATTCCTTCTTTTAACTCTCGTGGTGGTGTAGGTGACTGGACCTCCTGCCTGTACGGTTCGAATCTTAGCCCTGTCAGCTATATATGTATATATATATATATATATATATATATATATATATATATATATATATATATATATATATATAAGTAAAACGCATACATACAAACATACATATATACACATTCAATCATATAAATTTACATCAATATTCAGTTACGGGCAGACACAATTAATCGTAAACTTGAAAACAAAATGTAATTTGAAGCATTGAGAAGCCAGTTAAGAGCGTGGGCTAACACACTTCAAAGTGTGGGCGAGCGGACCTCACAGGGTGGGCAAACGGACTATATTGTTTGTATTGGGCGAATGGACTTGGTTTGGGTGAATGGACTCCATTGCTTGGGCGACCGGACCTCATTGTTTGGGCGAAAGGACTCCTAGTTTGGACGAATAGACTCGTGGGCGAAAAGACCGTAAACCCGCTGTACACGTGGTTTGATTTATTTATGTCATTATTTTTAATTGTTGGGTTCTTAGATTCAGAAAATTATAACTTTTAGTTGAATGTCAATATACTGTATATGATGTTTTAGTATGGAAATGGTAAAAATCTATCTATCTCTGTATTGCCTGAAGCCGTGATCCCCGAAGGGGTGGCCCCGAACGAAATGCCCCCATACACCTATGTCCCCAGTTAGTCGACGCTCCACTTCCCAACCAGCACCGCCTTCATTCATATACTTTTTCACTCCATCCTTCCACCTCTCTTGGTTTACCTCTCCCTCTCTATCCTTCCACTTCGCTCTCGTACACCCTCTTAGTCATTCTCTCGCTTCCCATACGTTCCAAATGGCCGAACCATCTCAAGGTGTTCCTTTTCACACTTTCCAGCACATCTACCTCCAAACTACACCTCTTTCTTACTTCCTCATTCGTCTGCCTATCCCTACATGTAACTCTGCACGCACTTCTCAAGTAACTCATTTCCACCCCTCTCACTTTTGGTCTGAGTCTGTCAACCAACGTTCATACAGCTCCGCCGAACCCCCTCATGCCTTCCCATCACCTCCACCTCGCATGATATATATATATATATATATATATATATATATATATATATATATGTGTGTGTGTGTGTGTGTGTGTGAAAGATGATTGCTGGCATATCCCAGGTATGTATTTCTTTTTTTATCTGATAGCTAGCTAATGAGAAATACGATTTGTATCGCTTTCTGCTAAATCTTAGTGACTTCCTCTCGCTGCAAAATCATGTTCAGTGACACATAATAGTTCTACTAAACCTAGCTGGTGGCCCTAAAGCCGCTTTCTCGAAAGAGTTACTCAAAATATGTTGAATCTTAATAGCCTTTATATTGCATTGCTAATATTGATTAAAAAAAAAATCACAATGAGATATTATAAAATTTATTTAATAATAATCAAGTATTTCTCAGTTGACCACTTAAAATATACAACAAGGAAATACTCCATGCTTCAAAATGTTTACCCCACAAGCGAAATACAGAAAATTAACTAATCAAGAAGAACGAAGGAAGAGACTTGAGTAAGTAAACCGCCACACCTGACAACATGACACCAACCACGCATGAGAGTACTTCCGGTAGCATCATGAGAACAGAGGCAGACCACACTCCCACGCTATCCTGACTATTGCTGCCATCTTGCTTCTAGTACACACTCCACTGATGTTGCCGCAAAATTCAAGACCACCTCAGCTCACCTAGCAGATGGCAGCTTAGTGCAGCAGCCAAACCTCCCCGGCTTGCATACGCCAGAACCTTCCAAGCAAAACGTGTGGCAGGTGTAACACACTACTGTACAGTAGAGAAAGACATGTCTACCAGAAAGATAGATCTCTAGGGAAAGATAGATTCAGGGAGATATAAGAAATTCTGGAAGGTACCACACTACAGATTATGTGTGTCTGTCACTCCGTATCTTAGTTCTGCTAACTCGTATTGATATCTGATTATGTTTCCTGGGTTTGGAACACGCATGCAGAACTAGTCTCTAGCAACACTCAACGTGATTTTGACATTTCGGTGGTTTTAAAATATAGCAATGGTGTATTGAATAAGCGGTCAGGTGTATTTACCGTAAGTATGATGACAAACCTCTCCGTCACATAAAGCACTTTGAGATTCAAATAATACCATTGCTGCAGTCAAATGCTAATGCTCCACTAAATACACTACCATGCCGTTATTATGTCTCACAAGCCATTTATAACACACATGAAGAATGTTTTTAAGTTTTATTGAATTTATCATCTTATACAAGACATTTCCTATTAATAAGTCTTACATGTATACAAGAGCAATGCTGATAACAATCAAAGCATCCAAAATGATGTGTAAGCTCACAACTGTAATGGTCTAAAAAAACACTACATGATTAATCAGGTATTCATGAACAGAAAACAATAATAGATATCCCACAAAAATTAGTTGAATTACCTGGTTATATTAATGAAAGGACTGAGAGATAAATCGTCAGTTGAAATTTGTTGGAGGAAAGAAAAATAATTTAGTATTAGTCTGGATCCACCATTTTCAATTAACACAAGATCCGTTTACCCAACAATGTTCTTCATGCAAAAAAAAAAAAAAAAAATAAAAAAAAAAAATATATATATATATATATATATATATATAATAATAATAATATTAATAATAAAGTAGACGTGCCGCTTTGCCCAAATTCAAAACGGCATACCCAAGTCTGCGATGGGTTACCATCATCACTACTAATACCATCATCAATCACAATCAACATAATCACTACAACTGCCATCATCACTACAACTGCCACAATCATCACGAGTACTGTCATCATAACCATTACTATGATCATCATCACTACTACAATTACAATTATCACTACTACTCTCACCATCATCACTGTCCATTGTCACTAGCATCTTAATCACTACTATCATCATTGATACTACTGTCAGAATTTACAAAAAGTATCTGACATAAACGATAAAATTATCCGAAGTGAAAAAATGCTACTCCTACTCGTTAGAGGAGAGGATTCCTTAGGGAAGGATAGTTTATCGATATATGATATTAATTTAATCCGTTAATCATTAATGAACAGAAATATATTTGAATACCCATAGCGAAAGCTAATTATGGGTTATTCTACAAACAAAGCAATGAATCTCTACGGATTCATAGATTCAGAATAGTTATATCTGTTTTGTAATTTTGATAAATATAAGCATTTAAATATTATAAATGCTTCGAATCCTCAAATTTTGCTAATGGTTCTAAACTTAGTGATAAATATTAAAACAAGAGATTAGAATCTTGTTTCACAAACGAGAGATTCGACTCTTGGTTCACAAACGTATTATTGGTGCTGTAGTTTTTCGTTTGGTGAGCGATAAATATAGCAAATAAATGAAATAAAGCTCAAATATTTAGGGACGGCAGTATCAACCTAGCAGTTACCGTGAACAGATCTCCTTAATAGTTCATAGATTATACTGGAGGGTTAAACATCGCACACGACTAATTCTTACATCGTGTGTATACAGCTAAGTCCTTCTATGTTTGTCTTTAAATTTTTCTATGATCTTTATGGACAAACTAGTTAGGCTGTTCGACAATACATTATTGGCCAATATGTTGAGTTAGGACGATTTGCTGTTTAATTTCGGGTCGTATTAAGTCAACATAAATACGTATTCGTTATGAAGCGTGACCTCCAAAAAACAACAGGTAACTAATTATAACCTGTAATTTCGTTATAGTTTTCTCTTGTAATTTCTTAAAATAATTCAGATATAACTAATTTAGTTGCGCATATTTCGTGAATTAAATTGCTTTTACATTCTTTACAGTTACTTGACCATTTGCCACCTACGCCTCGCTAAAGATAAGTCCACGATTCCCGATAAACAAGTAAGATCTTTCCTTTGTCAGTCTAATTGTTCATATTGTTGTCTCCTCCAGCTGAGCTCTTTATGCGCACATTAGACTGATTATCCGTTTCACAGAACGGTATTTATCTGTGTGGTCCTTCGTAATAAATTCAATAGACCTAGAAAAATTGTGGTGAAGGGTAAGATTCGAAGGCCAGGAATTTGGGTAGGTCGGTTTCTGGAATACCTTGAGATATTTTCCACACTACAACTATCAACCATCATTACTAATATCATCACCACCATCTTACAATCATCATTACTACTGTTAACATCACTACTACTATAACCATCATCATTACTACTGTCACAAATATTACCATAATTTATTCTACTGTCACCATCATCACTACTACTACTGCCATCATCACCATTACTATGAACTTGATCACCACAACTATCGTCATCATCACTACAAATTTCACCATCCTCACTACTACTCACCATCATCACTAATACTCACACCATCGTCACTACCATCAACACTACTGTCATTATTATCACTACAACTATCATCATTACTTGTCACCATCATCACTACTATTATGACCATCATTACTACTACTGTCACCATCATATCTACTACTGTCATCATCATCACTACTGTCATCATCATCAATACAACTACAACCATCATCACTACAATTATCACCATTATCACTACTATCACCATAAATCCAAATATTACTACCATCACTTCTAATGCCAACTAAATTAACTTAACCTAGCAAATGCGTAGCGAGATGTTTTCGCTCCCAGAACGATTACCATATTTTGGACCTAAAATCATAACTATTTCATAAATTCAAAAAATCTTTTTTGACTTGACTTTTGCATTCATGCAACAAAAGTTTGTGTGAAATTTGGTGAAAATCCGTCCAACGGTCTAGGAGGAGTTCCGAGACAGACGGACGACGCCGACACCGACGACGACAGATTTTTTTTTCGTGTGGTACCCACTATACGGGGGGGGGGGGGGGGGGGGGGGGGGTACCAAACTCAAAACGGCATACCCAACTCTGCGATGGGTTACCATCATCACTACTAATACCATCATCAATCACAATCAACATAATCACTACTACTGCCATCATAACTACAACAGCCATCATCACTACAACTGCCACAATCCTCACGAGTACTGTCATCATCACCATTACTATGATCATTATCACTACTACTCTCACCATAATCACTGTCCATTGTCACTAGTATCTTAATCACTACTATCATCATTGATACAACAACTATCAACCATCATTACTAATATCATCACCACCATCTTACAATCATCATTACTACTGTTAACATCATCACTACTACTATAACCATCATCATTACTACTGTCACAAATATTACCATAATTTATTCTACTGTCACCATCATCACTACTACTGGGGGGGGGGGGAGTTCCCGGGGGGTTGGGGGGGAGGGGGCAAAACCATATTTTGGACCTAAAATCATAACTATTGCATACATTCAAAAAATATTTTTTTGACTGACTTTTGCATTCACGCAACAAAATAATGCTCATGTTAAATTTGGTGAAAATCCGTCCAACGGTCTAGGAGGAGTTCCGAGACAGACGGACGACGACGACGACGACAGACATTTTTTTCGTGTGGTACCCACTATACGGGGGGGGGGGCGATACCAAACTCTGCTTACGCAGAGTTGATAATAATAATAATAAAGTAGATGTGCCATTTTGCCCAAAATCAAAACAGCATACCCAACTCTGCGATGGGTTACCATCCTCACTAATAATACCATCATCAATCACAATCAATATAATCACTACAACTGCCATCATCACTACAACTGCCACAATCATCACGAGTATTGTCATCATCACCATTACTATGATCATCATCACTACTACAATTACAATTATCACTACTACTGTTACCATCATATCTACTACTGTCATCATCATTTCTACTACTGTCATCATCATCACTATTGTCATCATCATCAATACAACTACAACCATCATCACTACAATTATAACCATTATCACTACTATCACCATAAATCCAAATATTACTACCATCACTTCTAATGCTAACTAAACTAACTTAACCTAGCAAATGCATAGCGAGATGTTTTCGCTCCCAGAACGAATGCGTTCTTAGTGTGTGAGCCCTTTGGGGCTCACACATATCCATAAACCATATCAAAACCATATTTTGGACCTAAAATCATAATTATTGAATAAATTCAAAAAATCTTTTTTGACTGACTTTTGCATTCACGCAACAAATGTTCGTGTGAAATTTGGTGAAAATCCGTCGGTCTAGGAGGAGTTCCGAGACAGACGGATGACCTCGACGACAGACCTTTTTTTCGTGTGGTACCCACTATACGGGGGGGGCGATACCAAACTCTGCTTACGCAGAGTTGTTAATTTTAGTATTTAATTTTAAATCTGTTATGCTACTACTACGGGGGATAATTCGACAGTCATTTAGAAGTTCGTATATTTTATTTAACAAACTTCCTAACTACTCTAATAATAGGTTCTTGGCTCGGGCCGAGATGAGTTCAAGACGCAGATTGAATATTACGTCGATTCATGCTAGGTAGCACTTTGGACCGCTAAAGTTCCCGTTACTCCCTAACTGAATTCCCGCTATTCGGGTATTGACTCAAGTCGGCTTCGATCCTACGACCCGTTATTAGTGATTAATCCTAAATAATTAAATCAAAACCCTGCTGTGTCTTTTATTGAGACCAGGGCCTAATGAATCATTTGCTCTTTGTCTAACTAAAAACAAAAGTGATATTCTTGCATCTACTCTTTAGGTTTTCCCACGTTTACTGAGCCTGCTGTATCCTGTCTCAATACCAAGTCTATAACACATATAATCTATCTCCTCAATACATAGAATCTATTTACTCCTTTGACACAACCGTTGTTACTACACAAGTACCTCCACAATGCATATAATGGTACAAATTACCGAATGAGATTACAAGGTCTCTCTCACATATAATATGGGTCCCGTCACCCAGTTACTTCACAATCTAGGTTTACAATTTTTATCTCAATAACACTATTGGGTTCCGTCACCCAGTTACTTCACAATATAGGTTTACATTATTTATCTCAATGACACTATTGGGTTCCGTCATCCAGTCACTCCACCATATGGGTTTACAACCTTTAGCTCAATGACACCTTCCGAATTTACCCTCAAGTAACCCTATTACAAACATGCTATGTTACTTTGCACCTTAATCAATAATCGTTCTAACAAAAGATAAACCGTGCCTCAAACGCATACGCGGAATTGCTCTTTTAGTCTTGATAATAACGCAACTCACATTGGACTAGTGTCCTTCTTCACAGTTTCCTTTTACACAACTTAATGAATAATTCATATGGACTAGTGTCCTTCCCTAGCTATAGCTAATCTATTAGGCAACTAAACAACGGTTTCCCTCTTTAACTTACTGGTTGCCTCGTTTATTAACAAAAGTATTCTTTCACTCCCCTCTTTACTTTTACTCTTTTAATCAGATCCTATATAATAACTCTTTCGGCATGGCGCCGTTGCTAACAAAGATAACTAATTAATAACACCTCATCATCTTTATGTATCCAGGTGAGTCTAAATTATTTTTCCTTTAGTCTTGTCCTAGAAGGACACATTAATTTTTATAAGTGGTGGCCACGGGTTAGTTCTGCAGTCTCTCTCTTTCTTTATCTCAACTGGAAATCTTTGCTCTCCCTCTACTATCTTTCGGCCTCTTGAATCGCTTGGCTGTAGTGGTATGCAAGCCTGCGATGCGACGACAGGCGGCCAGATACTGAGGGTGTATCTGCCTTAGTAGGGAAGAGCTGATTATAGGCCTGGGGTGTGCCTGCTGGAACAAAAAGGTGAGGGCTGGGAGGCTGGAGCCGAATTCTGAGTGAGTGAGTGCCCGTGAGTGCCCAAGCGAGAGAGAGTAAATAGGTTGCGAGAACTGAGCTCAATGCCGTCCGACCGGCGAATGACTGCAACAATTCAATTCAAATGAATATAGAAAAGGTGGGTGAGGGTGAAAGAAGGGAAGTTTTTGGTTAAGTAGGAGAGACAGTGGTAATAGTGAGAGAAAATAGGTTGTCGGGGCTTGCCCCAACGTGCGTGAGTTGAGTATTGGGCTGAATCAGTATGGCTTGCCAAGAAGGAGGCTGGGGAAGGCTGCAAGATGAAGGCAGGAGATGGTGGTGATGAAGAAGTCGATGGTGTTATGATCCCCTCGTCGATGGTCTGTCAAATCTCCCTGGTGGTTATAGGAGATGATGGTGAGTCTGGCGATGTTGTTGCCAGGAGGTGAAGGTAGTGACTCCCAAAGATGGTGGTGTACACTGACCGAAGGGCACAATGAATTGGGGGACCAATAGGCACATGGGCCCCCAGATGGAGTCCCAACTGTAGCTTCTTCCATTCTCCCAAGAAGATCACCATCCCCCAACCCCCTCCTCCCCTGCACCTACAGGTGGTGGCGAGCTGCCATGGTAGTTGGCGGGAGCTCTGGTGGTGTTGCAGGTGCAGCGGTGGTGACTGAAAAATGTTCTTGTCTTTGCAACACGCTCCCCCCCCTCCCTTTATAGTCCTGCCCCCACCCCCCGCTCTTCCGCACTACGATTGGCTGGTGGGCTCGCTCGGCTGCAAGTTCGCATTGACTTTTTGCTTCCTTCACCTCCTCCCTCTTCTCTTCATAGTAAGTTCCAGGAAGTTGATTATAACCCTCTTTTGGTGGCTTACGGGAGTACAGGGGCTGGCATCGAGGTATTACTTAAGGGATAGTCAGAAGGAGCTCTTCGGGCAGAGAAAGAGTGACTTTTGAGGTGGAGTAAGAAGTCCAGCTTCGCGCTCCGATAATGGAGGCTGCTGATTGGCTGGTGGGCGGGGCGTGGCACGTTGTAGCCGTGAGCTGTCAAAATCAGCTGGCTGTGCAAGTAAGTAAAAGGAAGCGCCGTGATTGGCGGAGGGTTTATCTACTTTATCACCCCCTACTAACTTTAGGCGAGGTCCTGATCGCCGCAACACTGTTCCTTTAAAGTTTATGCCCTCAGGCTGCCACTCCACCAGTCTACTATGCCACAACCCTCTAGTAAAGGTCTGCCGGCTGGTCCGTGACGTAGTAGCAAAAGGGGCTAGGGGTGGCAAGGTTCTGGCTGGCGACCACTGGCAACCCCTCAAACTTTTACTTTTCACTAATGATATTTTAATTAAATCGATACTTCCGCCAGTCACTGACCATATTATACTACTTGTACAGCGTGGTCTAAGTTCTTACAACTTTATATTTTTATTATTATTTGTTTGCTATAATAATAGTATTATTTTGTATAGTGTTTTGACTTCTAAACTGTAGGCCTACATGTATCTATCATCAATATTCAATGTATGCAGTACTATTTATTTTTTGTGCTTACTAATAGTATATGGTAAGCTACTAGGATATTTTTTATATTAATACTGATACTGTTGTTATACTGAAATCTCCAGGTCCAGATGAGGTGTATGCTAGGGTATTAAAAGAATGCAAGGACGAATTAAGTTACCCATTAACTCACCTATTTAATAATTCTTGTTATACTTTTTACTTTTATGATAGTAGGCTATTATTTGTGTTATTATTATTATTATTAGTATTATTATTATTATCAAGCTCAAGCTTTCCATTAATCACTTACATATAGCTCAGTATACAGTAGGTTATAGAACGTTTTACAAATTTGTCAACATTTATTTACAATAACAAGTAGTTTAGATATACCGGTAATTTCATTTTACAGTAGTCATGAATGATTGCATGAATGATGGCAATAGACAAGTAGAAGATTAGAGAGTTTTGGAAAGAGGAAGAATAAGTTTAGGAATGGTTACGAAAATTATGATTATATTGAAAATGACTGATTGACTACATCTGTTGATAGAATACTATACATCTATCTATCTATCTATCTATATGCTCAGGCCCAATCCCCATTTTGGGGGTAGCCGACTCAAGACAGAGCAAGAACAGGGAAAACACAAAAACAACACAAAACAAAAAATAAACACAGATAAAAAACACAAACTCTCACACAACCAGGTCACCCAGGAGAAGACCCAGAGACCAGGGTTACCAAAGGTCGCTTCAGCACTCCCCCGGCCCCTGACCACCCGGAGAGGTTCCGATCTCGGCAGGCAGACATGCAGCGGAGCCAAAGCCACAAGCCCTCCCACCACACTTCCAGGCACACCCATCATATTAATCGTCTCCCCGGGCCAGGCGCCTGATGGACTATTATCTAGTCCAATTTTTTTTTTTTTTTTTTTTCTATGTTATTGAGGGAGGCAAAAGGCATAACTGCCTATAGCGAGTGCCTCCCCCATAGTTGAAAGAGTGACGGGGCCAAAATCAAGGGACGTTCGAGCCAAAATGCCTGGACACACGGAGTTTGAAGCAATTTAAGTCATAGGAAGAGGGAAAGACTGATTCTGGGAGAGAGTTCCAGAGCTCAGCTGTTGAGTAGAAGAAAGTTTGAGAGTAACGTTTCACTCTTGGGTTGGAGAGTTGCACAGAGTAGGGGGGGGATTGAGTTGCAAGACGGGTACCACGTGCCCTACGTAAAGGAGGTGGTATGCACTGGGATAGCTCTGAGGAACACTGATTATTATAGTAGCGATAGAATAGCGAGAGAGATGCAACATTGCGGCGGAGAGAGAGAGATTGCAGAGAGTTGGTGAGTGGACGGGAGTTAATGATACGAAAGGCCTTCCTTTCAACTTTGTCTAGGAGAGCGGTGTGAGAGGAACCTCCCCACACATGTGAACAATACTCAATACAAGGGCGCACTATGCCCCTGTACAGAGCAAGAAGCTGTGCAGGGGAAAAGAACCCCCTAAGGCGGTTGAGCACACCCAGCTTCTGGGAGGCTGCCTTAGCAAGACTGGTAATATGGTCCTTCCAAATGAGAGCAGAAGAAAAAGAGACCCCAAGAATATTGAGAGAAGATGAAGGGTTGATTTTTGTATTGCTGAAGAATAAGGGATAGTCCGCTGGGAGATCCTGAAGGGTAGATAGATGGAGAAATTGGGTTTTGGAAGCATTAAAGTTAACAAGGTTTTCTCTGCCCCAATTGGAAATAGTATTTAGATCAGAATTTAAGAGTTCTATGGCTTCATTACGTTTGTCGTTGAGGGATTGCTGGCTGGGGCGTTCTGAAAAACGAATGGAGTAGTGTAAGGTTGAGTCGTCTGCGTAAGAATGGATGGGAATTAAGGTACAGTTAAGGAGATCATTTATAAAAATTAGAAAGAGAATAGGCGATAGGACAGAGCCCTGAGGAACACCAGAGTTTATAGGGTGAGGAAGTGAACAATGGCCGTCCACAACCGCGGTTATGGAACGGCCGGAAAGGAAATTAGAGACAAAGGCACAGATGGAGGGATAGAAACCGAAGGAGGGTAGTTTAGAAATTAAAGATTTATGCCAGACTCTATCGAAGGCTTTCGATATGTCTAGTGCAATAGAAAAAGTCTCACCGAAGTCCCGAAAGGAGGATGACCAAGAGTTAGTAAGATATGAAAGAAGATCACCAGTAGAGCGACCCTTAAGGAAGCCATACTGGCGATCTGAGAGCAGATTATGAGAAGAGAAATGCTTAAGAAATTTGGAAGCAAGAATAGTTTCAAAAACTTTAGAAAGACAAGAGATAAGAGCAATTGGACGATAGTTGGAGGGTTGAGAGCGGTCAACCTTCTTTGGGACAGGTTGAATGTGAGCAAACTTCCAGAATGAAGGGAAGACGTTAGAGGATAGACGGAGACGAAAAAGTTTGCCTAGGCAGGGAGTCGGCACGGAAGCACAGTTTTTGAGAACAACAGGAGGAACACCGTCCGGACCATACGCATTATTAGTGTTAAGCCCAGAGAGGGTAGAAAGTACATCTTTAGATGAGATTAGGATATTAGGCATAAGTAAGAGAGAGGAGGGCGGAGAGGGAGGAATAGCACCAGAATCATCCAAGGTGGAGTTTCTAGCAAAAGTTTGAGCGAAGAGTTTAGCTTTGTCAGAGGAAGAAGTGATGGTTGTGCCATCAGAGTGGGAAAGGTGAGGGAAAGACGAGGAAGAGAAATTGTTGGAGAGGTTTTTGGCTAGATGCCAGATAGATGCTAGATAACTTGCGCCCGACCCCTTACTCCAAATGACCACGTGTTCACTCAACTATTCACAAGCATTCTCCATTCACTCCTGTCCACCACCACTTCCCCTGCCTGATCTATAGTCATTCCTCTATCATCCAAAGCCTTTCTTACACACTCTCTCCATCTCAATGGGGGTCTTCCTGCCCTTCTATCTTCCCTTGTACCTGACTCACATATTCTCTTTGTAAGCCTTTCATCTCCCATTCGTTCAACATGACCATACCAGCTCAGCACCCTTCTGTCCACTCTGGCTGACAAATGTTCCTGCTGCCCCACTCTCCTACGTATCTCTTCATTCCTCAATCTGTCTCTACGAGTAACTCCACACATACTCCTCAAGCAGCTCATCTCCATCACATCCATCCCTCTTTTCTCCTTTTTCTTCAGAGCTCATGTCTCAGCCCCATACATCACTGTTGGCACAACAATTCCTTGATACAGTGCACTTTTTACTTTCACTCAGAGATTTCTCGTCTTCCACATACTTCCCATTGCTCCGAAAACCTTCCTTCCTTCACACACTCTCTGTTTTACCTCCACTTCCATACCTCCACTCCTGCTTATTGTTCCTCCTAGATATTTAAAACACTCTACTTGTTCCAATATTTCCCTATCCAGATTCACCCTATGCTCTCCCCTATTACACACCATTACTTTACTTTTATTGATATTCACCTTCAGTTTCCTCCTTCCACAAACCACACCAAACTCTTTGACTACCCGCTGCAGTTTCTCATCAGAATCCGCCACCAATGCTGTGTCATCAGCGAACAGCAACTGATTCAACTCCCAATCTCTACCATTCTTTCCTACTAAACTCAATCCTCTTCCCATAGTTCTCCTTTTCACCTCCCTCACCACACCATCCATAAACATATTAAACAGCCATGGTGACATTACACAACCCTGTCGCAAACCTACCTTTACCTCAAACCATTCACTCAACTCACCATTTCCAACTCTCACACATGCTCTGCTCCCTTCATAAAAACTCTTAACTGCTTCTAACAAATTTGCTCCTATTCATAAATCCTTAACACCTTCCACATTGCTTCACGGTCCACACGGTTACGCTTTTTCCAAGTCCATAAAAGCCCAAAATATCTCCTTATGCTTCTCTAAATACTTCTCGCATAACTGTCTTACTGCAAACATCTGATCCACGCACCCTCTTCCCCTCCTAAAACCGCACTGTTCTTCTCCTATTGCAACTTCCGTACACTTTATTATCCTCTCTATCAACACCCTGCCATACAGCTTTCCAAACACTGACAATAAACTAATACCTCTATAACTTGAACACTCCTGCCGATCTCCCTTCCCCTTGTACAACAGCACAATACATGCACTCTTCCAGTCTATTATATTGATAGAATTATAAAAGTGTTTAGAGCTTCCTCTTCTTACTTGCATGCTTGGTTTGTGTTATCAATTTGTTTTTATTTTGCACAATAATTATTTAAAAGATTATTTGAAGAAGCCCAAATCAACATGTTTTCAACCTTTTCTGTTTCATGACTACTATCACAGAATTCATTAGGAAACAGAGCATCATCATTGGCAAGAGCTTGCATTGTTTACTCCATTGCTTGGTGATGGGCTGGTCTATCAGAGTGAGAACTGAGCGATCTCTGCCATACTTACTCTGACTGTTCCTTTAACTTATATATTTTCTAGATCTCAAGTCTTTTCCGTGGATTGACCTCCCAATCTACCAAGATTGGAAGCCAAAGCGTCACATTTTTCCCTTGCCCCTCAACTTTCTCTTCATAATTGCTGAGGGGCACAGGGCCCTGGGTGGGGCTTTGGTTTCCCGGGCGTTTCTGTACCCTCCTCAGCTCCCCGCCATGGAGTGGCTTCGGTCACCCAGGCTTTATTGTGGTCGGCAAGGAGGGTTCTGTGGGGGTGCTCGGTTATGGCCTTGGAATTGCTCGGGGCCTTGGGGCTGTTCGGCCAGGCAGCTTGGGGAACAACAACAACTCCATTGCCAATTTCCGCTGATTAAGTTAAGTAGCAAATGCAGGGTGTTGAGTGAATTTTGTAATGATGATATAATTATACATGATAATGGTTGTTGTTATGTCATTTGGATATATTAAGGATCCTCTACTTATTCCGTGGATAAAATCTTGATCAGATATTTCAGTGTCAATCTCTGTACACAAACTAACTAACATTTTGCAAGAACTACATTTGTTTTTTTTTGGATACTGAATAGCAACAGTAACCTGCTAAGTATGTAATAACTGGAAGTATGTCAGTGCATTGTTCAACATCATTATTAGAGACATCTAAAACTATGTTGTGAAAGTCTAACCCCTTTGAGGTTTCCATTTCCTCCCAGTTTGTTTCATTAACTATCTTTGATTAATATTTTGGTTATGAAATGACAAATTCATCTTCAGTACGGACATCATTCTGAGTTTTTTTTCTCACATTCAAAGAATTGTCTAATTGATATATTATATTGACTTCCTGCAAGCTGGTGATATTGTCCAAATCTAGCTTCAAGGTGATCTGTTTGAAAATTTCCTGTTAATATATAGTCCATATTTAGTTCATTTATACAATAGTTTGTCAGCTCAATTATGCCATGTGTGGTATGTTTCAAGGCAGTGAATGTTTCCCTTGTCAGCTTCCCACTCGCATCTTTAACACTATCCCATAATTCAAGCCAATTATAGAAAATATTCAAACATTTATAGCAAGTATTATTTTGATCGTTAGTCAAAGGATAAGCATACTAATTTTTGTCAAGTCCACATCCTTTAAATGGTGACTTTACATTCATCACAGTCTACCAGATATGAAAGGCCTCAATGTAATTTGCGACCTCAGCAGAAAATGGCATATCACGTTGCCTACCAATTGAACGAAGTGCCTGAACTACCGTATGTATTCATTGAAAATTTGCCATTCCTTTACCCATACTGTACCGGCGACATCCTTTGTATTTTAGTATTGCTGCTACTAGTCGATTTTATTCAGCTTAGGAAGGATCTCTAGCAGTAATATGGCTTCAAACTATCTCAATCGACCCTTTTAGCTACTATAGATCCTTCCTAAGCTGCATTAAATCGTCTAAATATAGCTAAAATATAATGAAAAAGACGTAGCCGGTACAAAAGGGGTTAAACATCGTAAAAGCTTTCCCTACGACTTTTCCCGACCTAGAATGACCATTATACAGATAAACAATAAGGGTCACTATGGGTTGGTAAAGGTCGTGGGGAAAGGCCCTAAAGCGTGAAGGGTTAAGGGTAGGTGAGGGTCAGAAGGGTAGCGGATAAACCCTCTTGTGCCTATGTCACACCAGTTTAAAGGTCCGAGCTGGCAGGCCTTTACTAGAGGGTTGTGACTATGCTCACAGAGGCATTTATGGAACTGGAATGCAGGATTCTGATTTCCCACGATAGTTTTGGCTATTAAAACTTCCCTGTGCTGGCTGAGAAACTGTTGGAGAGCTAGAGTGGTATTAATTCTTTGCCCCTGCCAGTACTGAGGGTCAGAGGGGAGAGGCATGGTGCCTTACAACTGACAGGCACGTGCCCCGGGGGTTCTATTTATAGCCTCATCCGGGTACCTGATTGGTGGGCGGCTAATCCTACCACTACGAGTGAGAGTTTCTGTGGGGCCCGTAAACTTGCTCTCGCGGGAGTCTTCTCCGGAATGTTAAGCAAAGGCGTTCCTTTGGATTCTTTCACTTTAGCTGCGGGAGAACCGTTTATCCGGTTGCCGTCAAAAGATAAGCCTCGCGGTTCTATCTCGTCTCGAGGACACTCTTCCTCACTATTTAAAGTCCTGTTTAAATCTCTCGGGGAAACTGAAACTTCGCTGTCTGGGACCGTAGACTTTTCCTCCTCGGTAAGCTCATAAACATTTTCTTTATCACTAGATACGATCTCTTTGCTTCCTAGGTCTCCTTCTGACTCAACCTCAGGAAGACCCTCTCGATTTTTTTGACTAAGTGACCACCAAAGTGGAGAATCTTCTAGGTAGTCCCGAGTCGGAGTAGAACCTCTATCGTTGGGTCGAGCTGAGGAAGTATCAGGGTCGTTGACCCTGGATTCCGTTTCCTCTTCGCTCCCTTCCTCGCTACTCCACTCGCTCGTTTCTGGGGGAAGATTACCCTCATATCGTTTGGTATGACGATTATGAGTAACTGACACAACATATCCATAATGTAAGTATAACACTCGATAGGGCCCGTTTGTCTCGACAACCCTGAAAGGACCCTCGTATTTCTCCTCCAGTTTACTAGCTCGGGTGGGGTCATGTCTCTTGACAAAAATATACTCCCCCAGTGTTACGACCGGGGATACGAATAAAACAAGGGCACTTAATGATTGGACTAGTAATATGGCACTATGCAACAACGGTACGCTAGATCCAAACCCTCTAACTTATATGCCGGTGAACAAAAACACCTATACCCTCCAGAGTTAATCTGCGATAATGGGGTATCCTTAACTGGGCATAAATGTACTCTACTTCAGGCAAACCCGCACTGGTATACACTGTTAACAAACAAGATGCAAGTTACGTTAAAATGCATAAAAGGGAAGCTATGGAAAGATCAATTAAATCACTGCAAGATTTAATACAAAAAAATGATGCTTCAATATAGTTACTCTAAACAACAATAAACTCTTCACTCCTCTCTGAAAGAAAGTGAAGTATAGTCCTACAGCATAGACCTGGAAACTTCTGAAGAAAGTCTGATGCTCATAAGATGCTCGTATCTTAAATTATATAAAGGCAAGAGGCAGGACACCACACGTGTAGAATGAATACACTAAAAGATAGGACATATAATGTTAACTGACACGAGAATACTATAAATGCGCAACGGCAGTAATGCTCGACACTAAAAGAAGTACTTCCTCATCAACGAAACAGTCTGCTATGGTTGTGCAACTCAACAACAACCTAGACTAATAAATACTGTGAATAATAATGCATACATATTAAAAGAGCTCATGTCCTAACTAGTGTCTGCTCGGCGAATAAAGTCTATCTGGGATATCAAGGTTAGGAAGCTGTGGCTGAGCAAGACAGGCTCATAGCCTAGCGTTGTCCTTAAGGCGGTATGATTAAAGTTACGTTAATGACGGGGATGCTCTCTTGGTAGATCCAGATCTCAAGTATCTGGTTCTACCCTGGCGATCCCTCTAAAGTCAAGCAAAGAGGCAGCACTGTGTTATAAGGTAGTAGGCTAATGCCCTCTTACAACACGATGCTGCACTCGTAAAAGGCACAACCAAAAGGACAACCTAGGCTACCACAGAAACCGTCTAAGTCGTGTAGGTATAAGCAAACCATACACACATCGGTGACAACGACAACAGAAGCCTTATCCCAGTCTAGCATTAAATAACCCAGCAGAGCACTACTGATAATGAGGGAGACACACACAAAGAGTCATCAAACCTCCATAAACTAAGGACACTGAGGGAGACACACACAGAGTCATCAAACCTCCATAGACTAAGAACCCTTATAGCCTTGTTACGTTACGAGCGGGGTTCGAACCCATAACATAAAGAAACATTCCACTAAAAACCACAAAACGAGGACTTATTATTTAGCCTCACAAAATGCGGAAAATATGACTATCAGTTTCAGTCAAGAATAAGTGGTATGTTAAACTTCCACAAAAACTAGCAACTCTCTTTGTAGTCACTAAAACCTTGGTAGGTGAAAAGATGTGGCAAGTTCATAAAATATCAGTTGATATCAAATGTCTGTTTTAGCCTAGAAACCCCAATGTTATTCCTTTCTTATCACTCGTTCAGGATTAGTTATCTTTAGTTACTTTGACTTAGATTTATCCCAACAATCAGAAGAATAATATATTAGCATATAAAGGTAAAATTTAAAGAGTATGTAAAATATAATTATAATTTATTTAAATGATTAATTATACACAAAAGTTACTTCTAGTGAAAATATCAAATTTGAGAAACATTGATGTGAAATAATAAATAAACTCTTAAGAAAAATAATACATAGTTATATCAATACCCTCCAAGAGAGTAAGTGAAAGCAATCAATAAACATAGAAAAAATCCTAGGCGATACTTATTCAACTCTTGGTGATTCTTTTACAAACGAACTCAGGGCAGGTCAGCTTAAGATGGTGGTGGAGTTCCTTGCTACCTTGCCGTTACGGTACTTTCGACTTATATACCCTTAGCACACCTGGCTCTGATACCAACTTCTCTAACTGTATTAATCTCAACTCCTTATATACTTGCTGAATTAAAGTAATACTTTTTACCAAGAACTCTATGATATATCTAGTAAACATTACTTATGATTAGAAAAGCCAAATACATTATTACCTAGTTATAATCAATATCATTCGTACGTCAGGCAATGAAGAAGAGCAAGGGTTGGAAGAAAGGGGGGGGAGAATGAATAGGGTTACGAGTGTAGGACGATAGGGGGTAGAATGGAATGTGAACGAAAGGGGGGTAGTCTGCACGAAGCCTCCTAATTCCACCTCTCACTCGTTCCTGTACACTCTTGAACAAAAATATCTTCCTATATGAAACTAAGCTGTCTACAGGTCGAATTAATTATAACGGGCTCATAACATTGCATACGATGTTCAATCATAAATAATTAAAGATCGTACCCACCATAACAAGCACAATACTTCAATTACAACCAGTGACACTTGAATGAAATATAAATCCCTAACACCTCCCTCACAAAGAGATTTATAAGAGAAGCGAAACTAAATCTAAATCCTAATACAATAATTTTAAACCTATTACCATTCACCAAACCATAAACCAAAACCAAAATCACATTAACAAATTTAAAAATTATTGCTGGCAAAATAGCACTAACAACTAAAATTGTTCTCATTCAGTTCCGGGACAACATGTCCGCGATAATATTGTTCTTTCCCTTTATGTGGTGAATTTCAAGGTTATATGGTTGCAATGCCAAGCACCATCTCATTAACCGCTGATTCGAGTTTTTCATTTTATACAAGAATTTCAGGGGGTTGTGATCAGTAAACACTTTCATGGGAAAATGTGAACCACTAAGATACACATTAAACTTATCCACTGCAAAGAGCAAGGCAAAACACTCTTTTTCAATAGTGCTGTAGTGTTTCTGATAAGGTTTGAGTTTACCGGATGCATAGCAGACTGGATGCAAAATCTCAGCATCACTGTACTGTAACAAAACTGCTCCTACATCACTAGCATCCACCTGAATTATGAACGGTTTATGAAACTGATGGGACTTCAGAATAGGTGCATTGACTAATAGGCAACGAATCTTTGTGAATGAAGTTTGGCATTCTGGGGTCCACACAAATTTTCTCTTGGGACTAATCAAGTCTGTTAGGGGGGCGGAGAGGTCAGCGAAGTTGGGTATAAATCTCCGATAGTACCCAGCCATACCCAAGAAGCGCATTACTGCCTTGCGGTCCTGGGGAATAGGCAGTGTTGAAATGGCTTCGACTTTGGCAGAAATAGGGCTGACTTTCCCTTCTCCTACCACGTGACCCAGAAAGATTAGTTTGGCATGGCCGAACTCACTCTTGGCAAGGTTGACAGTGAGTCCCGCCCTGGCCAAGTTGGAGAAGCGACTCTGTAGCTGGTGAAGATGCTCCTGCCAGGATTCGCTGTAGACCACAATATCGTCGAGGTAGGATTGCACGCCCGAAAGGCCATCTGTCACCCGGTGGATTAGTCGCTGGAAGGTGGCGGGCGCATTCACCATACCAAAAGGCATGACGGTGTATTGAAATAGCCCGTCCGGGGTGACAAATGCAGACACTCTCTTGGCCCTCTCCGATAGTTTTATCTGGTGTAACCCTTCAGCAGGTCAATCTTGGAGATGTACTTCGTTCCTCCCAAACGGTCCAACAGGTCGTCGATCCGTGGCAGAGGGTAGCAGTCCTGGCGGGTGAGTTGGTTTACCCGGCGATAATCCGTACACATCCTAAATGTGCCATCAGGTTTGTCCACGAGTAGGCATGGAGAGGCCCACTCGCTGTCGCTCCGTTCCACCAATCCATGGGCGAGTAGGAAGTCCACTTCCTGTTGAAGTGCCGCACGCTTCTCTGGATTGGCGCGGTAGGGATGTTGTTTGATGGGAGAGGCCCCCTCCGTCAGGACCACATCATGTTCCACCAGGGGACACTGCTGGGGAACGTCACCAAACAGCTGTGGAAACTCGGAAAGCAGGTACTCCAAGTCTTCACCTTGGTCAGACAACAAGTGCTGGAATTTTAAATGGGAGTTAGTCAAGAAGTCAGAGTTTTGCAATTTGTTATCAAGAGGCAACTGGATGTCATTATGCTCCTTGATCTTTAGATCCTCTAGTTCACCTTCAAACTGTGCTACTGATTCAAAGTTTAATACCTTATCTGGATCTCTGCAGTGATAGGCTTTCAGCAGGTTAACATGTACTAGTCTTTCCGACTTCCGACGATCAGGAGTTTTTAAAACATAATTCACATTACTTGTTTTCTTAAGCACAACATATGGACCATGGTACTTGCTTTGTAGCGGCTTTTTAGGTATAGGCAGAAAGGCAAGCACTAGATCTCCTGGCTGAAACTCTCTGACAACTGTAGTCTTATCATACAGCACTTTCATTTTATCTTGAGATTTCTCTAAATTGTTCATAGCTAGTTCTACTGCAGATCTCAGTCTAGATTTAAATTGATGCACATAAGTGAGAAGATGTTTATTAGAGTTAGCATTGATCCAAGTATCTTTTAACACTTTCAAGGGACCTCTGACCTCATGACCAAAAACTAGGGAAAATGGTGAAAATCCTAGGGAATCTTGTACCCTGCTTCTTACAGCATACAACACAAAATGGATGCCCTCATCCCAGTCGGCATTGTTCTCTTCACAATATTTAGTGAGCATTGATTTGAGGGTCTGATGGAACCTTTCTAATGCCCCCTGGGACTGTGGGTGACTGGCAGTGGAATGGTACTGGTGTACTCCCCAACTCTTCCATGGTTTGCTTGAAGAGCTGAGAGGTAAAGTTACTTCCTAAATCAGACTGTACCACACGGGGTATTCCATACTGGGTGAAACATTTACTAAGCGCCTTTACTACATTCTTTGATGTTATACGCCTTAAGGGGAACACTTCTGGATACCTAGTGGTGGAACACATGACAGTCAACAAGTACTCATTCCCACTATGGGTTCTTGGCAAAGGTCCTACACAGTCAATTATGATTTTACTGAACGGTTCATCCGTTACAGGGATGGGATTTAAGGGTGCAGGCTTGATGGGCTGGTTGGGTTTCCCAGCAAGTTGACACACATGACAAGTTTTACAGTAAGACTTCACAGATTGTTTCATCCTCGGCCAAAAGAAATCATTGAGAATTTTGTCATAAGTCTTGTTGACACCCAAATGTCCACCACTAAGGTCATGAGCAATGGAAATGATGTCTACTCTATACTTATGTGGCACAACTCTTGATGCACCTCTTGCCAGGGCTCATCAGCTGGCACATTGGGAGGTCTATTCTTGCACATCAGGGTACCATTACTTAGATAGAAGCATTGAGGATAGTTTCCTATATCTGACTCCTCCACAGCCCTATCAAAATATATTGCCAGTTCAGGGTCCTGCTTCTGAGCCTCTTTGAGAGTTTCAGAATCAATGGGAATCTTGCTAATATCCTCTGACTCTACATCAGGAAATAGGGAGGAAGTGTCTAGGTCAACACTATCAGGATCAACTTTGTCCTTCTTACTGTGGTGACCAGCCCCACTCCTAGTCACTACACATGAGGGAAACAAATTGGGATACCGACTTTCTAATTGCTTAGTGTTGTTATCAGAGGAGGGAGTGGAGGTAACTATGGGGTCTGGTATCACTTTGCCACCGGCGATATCGTTGCCCATAAAAAAGTTCACTCCTTCTACAGGTAGGGAATCTTGAATCCCAACAGTAAAGTAACCACTAGCTAAATCAGTTTGTAGATACACCCTAGTCAAAGGAACAACAAGACACCCACTGACTCCCTGAATGAATATACTCTGGCCCAGCAAACAGTCCTCAATACTGGGCACCAATCCTCTTACCAAGAGGCTATGAGAGGCTCCTGTGTCTCTCAAAACATGAATGGGATAGTCAGTGGAAGCGTCAGTAGAGGAAAGTGATCCTGTGGAAAGAAAAGGTTGGAACTGGTTAGGGGACTTTGCGGAGAAATTCTTCAAGCATAACTAGCTGGCACAACTGCTCAAAGGTTGTGACTTTACTGGCTCTCAATCAACTCAGAAACTTTCGCTCTTTTTCCTTTACAAATTCTAGATAGGTTTGTTTTTCACCTTTCTTCATATCCCTGAAACACTGACGATTAGTTTCAGGAACCTGATCATACACTGCTAAGACTGAAGTTTTAAGAGTTTCATAGGTCAAGGAATCAATGGGGAGATTGGTGTAAACCTGCTTGGCTTTACCTATGAAAGCAGTCTGGGCTAGAAATGCCCACTGATCATTTGGCCACTTGAGTTGGTTGGCTGCCTTCTCAAAAAGGATGAAGAAATTCTCCGGGTCAGTCTCATCAAAACTAGGGACAAATTTCAAACTATGACCCTTATCAGAAAATGGTTTATTTGCAACCGAATCCCAATGATTCCGGTTTTCTTCAGCTTTTAACTTTAACATGCGCTCATCATGCTCTCCCTCACGTTGTTTCTCCTCACGCTCATGTTCAATATCACGCTGTTTTTGTTCAAACTCGCACTGTTTTTGTTCAAACTCATACTGTCTTTGTTCACGTTCATGTTCATGTTCAATTTCACGCTGTTTTTGTTCACGCTCATGTTCAATCTCACGCTGTTTTTGTTCAAACTCTCTTATTGCCGTATGCTCCCTCTGCTCCCTGTCAGCTTTTGCATTCTCCAGCTCTAATAGTTTCACTCTCATCCATACCTCACTGCCTCCTTCCTCTGCACACAACTGATATGCTGCCTCAGACAAAACACCAGTAGTTACCAATTTCTCAATCACACTCCTTCTAATCTCACCTTTGGTATTACTAGTTCTGTAAGGTGCATCATACTCTGTGGCTAAGGCAATTCAGTCTACTTTTCTGAGCTTCGACACAGACAAGGTGCTCAAGGAGCGGTCAGTGACAAATTCACTAATTTTAAATTCCAGATTGAATGCTATGAACAATGGATGAACGAAAAAATGTATGACTAATTAGGATGAGTGAGAAACGCGAATAATTGGCATTAAAGAACGTAGAGGCTGACACAGCTCTCTCAACTCATAAACAGAACAAAACGAGATGGATGAAATATGAGTATGAGTATGCGATGTCCTATCGAGGGACTTAATGTTTCACTAATGTTCTCAATTACTACCAAACGAGGGAAAGAAAGGAATCCTGGTCACACGGCACCATGTTACGTTACGAGCGGGGTTCGAACCCATAACATAAAGAAACATTCCACTAAAAACCACAAAACGAGGACTTATTATTTAGCCTCACAAAATGCGGAAAATATGACTATCAGTTTCAGTCAAGAATAATTGGTATGTTAAACTTCCACAAAAACTAGCAACTCTCTTTGTAGTCACTAAAACCTTGGTAGGTGAAAAGATGTGGCAAGTTCATAAAATATCAGTTGATATCAAATGACTGTTTTAGCCTAAAAACCCCAATGTTATTCCTTTCTTATCACTCGTTCAGGATTAGTTATCTTTAGTTACTTTGACTTAGATTTATCCCAACAATCAAAAGAATAATATATTAGCATATAAAGGTAAAATGTAAAGAGTATGTAAAATATAATTATAATTTATTTAAATGATTAATTATACACAAAAGTTACTTCTAGTGAAAATATCAAATTTGAGAAACATTGATGTGAAATAATAAATAAACTCTTAAGAAAAATAATACATAGTTATATCAATACCCTCCAAGAGAGTAAGTGAAAGCAATCAATAAACATAGAAAAAATCCTAGGCGATACTTATTCAACTCTTGGTGATTCTTTTACAAACGAACTCAGGGCAGGTCAGCTTAAGATGGTGGTGGAGTTCCTTGCTACCTTGCCGTTACGGTACTTTCGACTTATATACCCTTAGCACACCTGGCTCTGATACCAACTTCTCTAACTGTATTAATCTCAACTCCTTATATACTTGCTGAATTAAAGTATTACTTTTACCAAGAACTCTATGATATATCTTGTAAACATTACTTATGATTAGAAAAGCCAAATACATTATTACCTAGTTATAATCAATATCATTCGTACGTCAGGCAACAACGAAGAAGAGCAAGGGTTGGAAGAAAGGGGGGGGAGAATGAATAGGGTTACGAGTGTAGGACGATAGGGGGTAGAATGGAATGTGAACGAAAGGGGGGTAGTCTGCACGAAGCCTCCTAATTCCACCTCTCACTCATTCCTGTACACTCTTGAACAAAAACATCTTCCTATATGAAACTAAGCTGTCTACAGGTCGAATTAATTATACCGGGCTCATAACATTGCATACGATGTTCAATCATAAATAATTAAAGATCGTACCCACCATAACAAGCACAATACCTCAATTACAACCAGTGACACTTGAATGAAATAGAAATCCCTAACAGCCTATTCTAATACATGGAAATATATATGAGAGCGACGCACACAATACGATGGGCCGATATGAAATCGTGTACAGAACCCAAAGGGAGTGCTGTGACGTTAAAAGATTAGAGGAATGAAAGAAAGGAAGTTGAGTGAGAGAGACCGTATCAGAATGGTGCAGATATGGGGGACAGTTGTAAAAAGGATGTTGGTCGTGTGCGTCCCTAGCCTGCTCTGAGGAGGGTAGCTCCTTGGGACCCTCAGGATCCCACAAAGGCATGGTGGTCGGCCAATCACAGGCCGATACGTCACAAGGCAGCAGGCCCCTAGGACGCGCCAAGAACCACCAGCCAATCAAAGATGAGAGAAAGCCCGCGCGGGTGGGAAACTCCTCCGAGTGAGGAGGAGGGAGGAGGGAGGAGGGAGGAGGGAGGCAACACTCACTACCCCCTGACTGCCCGCTCGCTCTCTCTCTAAACTTCACACTACAATGCATCTTATATTCTACTCATGATATAAAATACTTCCCGTTGTCACAGACGAAAATAAAGACCACCACTGGACTGTCTGTAACAATGCAAGTACTATGAAAGAAAGAACAACATTCTCTGATAACTGTAGCCCATTTCACTGCCCTGGCGAGCGCTAGTGGCTAATGAGAGGCGATTCTGCCAACGCTGGTAGGCGTCACACCCCGCCCAAGATATGGGACGCTCAACATTAGGCAAGCATCCTATCTGACAAAGCAGAATGCCGACACGACCCACCACAACCAGCCACTCCACCAGAAATGAAATGCAAAGCTCAATCATAAATAAAACTACATTTTAGCATAAATAAAATCTTATAACCCCTCCCAAACATAATTGTATAATTTTAGCCTGCTATGCTCCCTGAGCGAGCTTCACAGAGCCCAGCCTAGTAAGTGAAAGACAGGTTCAACTTAGGACTTTACCTATAACATTGGCAACTTACAATTAACTATCAAAAAGAAAGTTTTTATGTGATTTTGTTTTATTTAATTTTAATGTTGTTTTTGACAGCTGCTCTACAGGGGCAAGCCTGATTTTTCTCCACTCAAACCCACACACCTGTGGTGATCTACGTCGGATCCTCCACCCTCGACAAGCAGTCTGCAATCACATTCTCACAACCGGCAATATGGCGAATGTCTAGATTGTATTCTTGCAACATGAGTGACCAACGTGTCAGCCTCATATTCCGGTTGTGGAATTGGTTCAGAAATTTAAGAGGGTGGTGGTCGGTGTAAATCACCACGACTGGCCCGTAGGCAGGAACATATACTTCAAAGTGCCTGAGCGCCAACACTATTGCCAGCAGTTCTTTCTCTACCACAGAGTAGTTTTTCTGAGTGGAATTAAACTTCTTGGAAAAGAAACTGACTGGATGCTCCAAACCTTCCTCGTCTGTCTGCATTACGACGGCACCAGCCCCTAAACCGCTGGCATCTGTTGCCAGCTGGAATGGTTTTCAAAGTCAGGGGCCCTGAGGATTGGGTGAGTGCATAGTAGGTGCTTGACCAGCGAAAAAGCCCTTTCACACTCAGGTGCCCACTTGAACTTTTTCTCTTTTGCTAGTAAATCTGTCAGAGGAGCTAACACAGTAGAATAACCCCGAATGAAGCGGTGATAGTAACCGATCATGCCTAAAAATTTCATGATCTGCCGCTTAGTGGACGACCTGGGGAACTGGTTAATAGCCTGTATCTTGTTTTTGGGGGGGCACACCTGGCCTAACCCGGCCACAAACCCAAGATATTGCACAGTTGCCTGGACAAAGTCACACTTGCCCAGATTAACCACCAAGCTGGCCTCACTAAGCTTCCGAAACAAGGCTTCTATGTGCTCACAGTGACTCTCAAAGTTGTCATCGTATATTATAACGTCATCTAGGTAGACAGTGCAGTTAGGGATGTCAGCTACTAACTCATTCATAAGACTCTGGAAGGTTGCTGGGGCATTTTTAAGGCCATACGGCATCACATTGCAACGGTAGGTGTTCCCATCAACCACAAACCCGCATACCCCCTTCGCCCGCTCAGACAAGGGCACCTGCCAATAGCCTTTCACTAGGTCTACCTTAGTTAGAAACTGTGCCTTACCAATCTTGTCTACGCTATCATCCACACGGGGAAGGGGATAAGCATTGGTGGGAGTCAACTCGTTCAATCTCCGAAAGTCAATGCAGAAGCGAACCTTCCCGTCAGGCTTGGGCTGCAGAGTGACAGGAGATGTCCACCTAACTGCCCCCTTCTCAATCAACCCCCGTTCTAACATATACTCTAACTCTGTTCTGAGGGCTGGAAGTTTAATGGGTGGAATTCTGTAGGGTACTGATTTAAAGGGGGGGGGGGGATCTCCCACGTCCACGTCATGCACCACTTGAGTTGTGAGGCCTGGGTGCTCTGTGAACACAGTGGGGTATGAAGCAAACAGGCGCTGCACGGCTACACGCTGTTGCTCAGGCAGGTGCACTAGAGCATCGTCAGCCACCTGTCTGGAGTTCCCCGCCCACTGGTCAGCAGAGACATGACACTCCCAGTTATCTTCCACCTGAGCTTCACTGTCCCTCACTCCTTCTCCTCCATGATCGCTGCAGGTCAACACAGGGACAGCGAGAGGCTCAGGGGGCGCCTCACAAACTCTTTCACCAGGTTCACATGGCACAGCTGGTTCTTTTTACGCCTACCTGGAGTAGCCACAAGATAGTCTAGGTCAGAGATCTTTTTCACCACCTTATAAGGACCAGCGTACTTGGCAGACAAAGGATGACCTGGCAGAGGTAACAGAATCAACACCTCTTGCCCCACCTTAAACTCCCGGAGTTTCGCCTTCTCATCGTACCTGTCCTTCATAAGTGCTTGCAACCCTACCAAATTCCTACCTGCCAACTCAAGGCTTCTCAACATTCTCTCTCTGCTCTCGAGGACATACTTTAACATGGAACATGGTTATGCTGTGCCCTCCCAAATTTCTCTAACCATGTTGAGGGGGCCTCTGACCTGTTGTCCAAAAACTAACTCATTGGGACTGAACCCTAGGCTTTCACCAGGTACCTCCCGAGCAGCGAATAATACATAGGGCAACCCAAGATCCCAATCTTTGCCATTTTCAACACGGTAACAACGCAACATGCTCTTCAGAGCCGAGTGCCACCTATCCAACACCCCTTGACTCTCTGGGTGATAGGCTGAAGAGACAACTGTACTGATACCGTGCTGTTGCATGGTCTGTTTGCAGTGGTGGGCATGGGCGCGCCGATTTGGCGCTCTGCGCTCTCCGATCCGGTGCGCATTACCAATATACTGTAGAGGAGCGCGGAGCGAGGAGCGGCAAAATTTTGAAATCGGAGTGCAGGCGGGGAGCGCAGCTAGAAATTTGCGCTCCTTTCTGGCACTCCGGAGGCGATTTTACCTGTCAACAACAGGTACAAGAACGTCATTATCGTGTACAGTCATCGTACCGTTCGTACGGTGTTACTCATGGTGTTAGTGAACTGTGATACAGTGATACTATGATAGTGACAGACTGACAGTGTTACAGTTGTTAACTTGTTATTTTTTTTTTTTGGCTTTTGCTAACGCAAAGTAAACCTTACGGGCAAGTTACGGCTTACGAAGGGGCCTAAGGGTAAGTCTGGCAGTGGTATAGCCCGAGCCTGTCTGACTGTCTGAGTGTCTGTGGACAGCTTGGACGGGTCCAATACCTGAGTACCGGCAGACTCGGCAGTACCCAGTCACTCTGCAGGACGTGGAGCCTCAGCCCAGAACTTTCCGAAGGGCCAGAAGTGAACCATGTCTGACCGCAGTGAGGAGGGTCACGAGGGTGACGGCTGTGAGGAGTCTGACGACGGCGACCACCCCAACCCGGCCGTTGGCGTTGTCAGCGCTGTGGTTGATCTAAAAAAAAAACTTCAAACCCTGGAAAGGTAAGAACCTGAGTGTTTTTTTTTTTTTTTTTTTTTCTAAATCTATCAAGTTGGGTGAGAAAGGAAGGATAATTGTAAAAAAAACACTCCCCTTGTCCATTTTCGCCAGAAATCAGGTTCCCGATACTCCGATAGTCCGCGAACGTAGCTGAAAAGAGTCAAAAGACACTATAGACTTCAGAGACTTTTATCATTTTATGGTATCGATACTATCGGAATGTTACTTGAATGTATGGGTGGGAGGGTGGTTTGGGGGATGGTGGGGGGAAGGCAGAAGCACAATTGACTGTTTTACAAATATGAAGCCGATTGGTGAGGTAGTTTCGCCACCACAGATTTTATTTGTTTTCCTTTTCTTCGTACGGATACGCTGGAAGTGGGTTGTGGGAGGCAGTTGGAGGTGTGGTGGAGGGAAGGCATAAGGGTAAGGCACTTGTCACACAAATATGGAACCGATTGGTGCAATTGTTTTGCCGCCACAGATTTTCTGTTTTTTTCCTTGTGAGGCGACTGATAGTCAGCGAGTGGGTGGGAGGAGGGGTTGGGGGTAGTGATGGTGCCGTGGTGGGTTTGGAGAAGGGAAAGGTACATGTGGTAAAAAACAAAATATGAAAGCCATAGGTGCAGTCGTTTCGCTGCTACAATTTTTTTCGGCGAGTCAGTATATAATTATACGGACCTGGCACTGGGCGTGACAACTGACATCTGACAAGACCCTAGTCCGGCCGTATATATAATTATTATAATTATATACCGTCAGACCTGGCAGTTTCGGACCTAGTTTCTCAGTTTGGACAGTTTCTGTAATTCTTTATGTCATATCATAGATATCAATGGACAGTCACAATGTCACAAACTCACAATGATATCAATCATATCATATCATTGATATTTGATTCATTGATATGACATAAAGAATAACAGAAACTGAGAAAGTGAGAAACTTAAACAGTTTAACTTCAGAAAGACACCATGACTTGAGGACAAAGTGAAGGACAAAGGTAAATCATTAAATAACTTATAGAAGCTGTTTTTTTATTTTTTTTTTTATATACCTATTTTTGGGAGCGCGGAGCGGGAAGCGCATCGGGTCTGCTGACAAAAGGAGCGCGTGAGCGCTGCCGCATTACCTTATGTCTGATGAGCGCGGAGCGCTGCCGCATTACCGATCCCACCGGAGCGCGCCCACCACTGTCTGTTTGAAAAGGTTAGAAGTAAAGTTGGACCCTTGGTCTAACTGCAATTCCTGCGGGTACCCGTACCTAAAACAGTACCATAGCAAGTTATGAACAACAGTCTTAGCAGTACCATTTCGCATGGGGTATGCATCCGGATAACGAGTGGCAACATCCATAATGGTGAGGAGGTACTTGTTGCCTGCACTAGTAGGGGGTAGAGGGCCAACCATGTCGATTATAACCTTACTGAATGGTGGCCCGATAACAGGAATAGGGTTTAACGGAGCCTTGGGAATACACTGGTTTGGCTTACCTACTGTCTGGCAGGTACTGCACATTGCCACCCATGACGCAACATGTGCCTTCATCCCTGGCCACCAAAACAATTTCGCCAATGCTGCTACCGTCTTACGTACACCCAAATGCCCTGCCACCGGTACATCATGTGCCAACCTCAGTAGGCTATCACGGCACACACTAGGCACTACCATCTGGTCAACCACTCTCGACCCACCCTCCCAACTCCGTCTGGGATCTAGGAGGCGCCTGTACAAAATACCCCCCACTCGAAAGAAGTCCCACGGCTTTGCATCCCCGTCCTCCTCCAGTTCGATTGCACCGTTACTGCACTTCTGAAGCTCAGGATCACCCAACTGCAGCCGACAGATATCCGAAGGAGCCAATTTATCGAGATGCTCCCGGAGCAACTTATGGCCTCCCCCGGTACTAGACTGTTCGACCCTATCCTGCTTTTGCGAGTAACGGTGCTGTCTCGGAGTTTTCACACGCCCTTCCTCCTCAACAAGTGTGGCAGGTTCTGGGGCCACTCCGGACCTTAACATAGGTGCTAATACTGAGTCGCCAAGGAGAGCCGCTGGATCAAAACTCTCAAAACTTTTCCCAACTTTAGCCTTCTCCTTTAGACCGTTCCTCCGCTGGTCTAGAGACTGAGGAATAGGCTGTGACACTTTGGATGCACGAGAACGGGTGACAACACACGCCATCTGCTGTAGTTGACACCTCTCGACCAACTGCCCCTCCCTACTCACGTCGGCCGCCCTCTCGGCAACGACTAAGGGTGGAACTTCAGAAGTAGGCACCGCAAAGTCATTGCCGAGAAGATGGTCGACGCCCTCTACTGGCAGTTTCTCCACGATTCCGACATCCAACTCTCGTGTCACACCTTCTACCTCCAGCTCCACTCGGACCAAAGGGTATGACCGTGTAGCATTGATACCCTGCACCACAACTACCCGTGCCGCGTTTGTAGGTTTGCCTGTAAAGTTTTTCATCAATGTCTGGGAAGCACCCATATCACGCAAAAATTCTACTCCATGCTTGCAGCCAGCTCAACTCACGCAGCCGCGCCCTCTATGGTCACAAAAAGTATCGCGGACAGGTGTCAAGCCTTCCCGACACTTCTTCACTGGCTGTGCTCCAGCCTCTGACCATTTACCCCGGGCAAACGTAGACGACTTCAAAGACACTCCAATGTTGCGAGCCAAAGACACAACTGCTGTAGGTAGCTTGCTAGGACAGGATCGTGCAAAATGATCTTTCTTATGACAATGAAAACCCTCTAACTTCCCCTTGGGCTTCCCTTGAGGTGGGGAAGGGCCCGGACCCTTCTTAAACGGGACGGTATTAGGTTTATGGTCAGACTTAATATCATTGCTCTTGTTTTTATTGTTATATGGTGTATCACTGACTCGGGGGGGGTGGAGTGTTGCGCCCCTCGTTACCTGCATCGTTCCATTGTGCAGACCCGCACCCACGAATCAGCGATAGCCTAAGGTCAGCCATCTCAGCTGCCTCCTGTAGAGTTTTAGGACGTTTCTCTTTAAGGTTCAAAGTCAGGTCGCCGCCTGTGCACTTGAAAAATTGCTCTAGAAGGACTAACTGCTCAAGCTCTCCGAACGTCGTCACCTTCTCTGACCTCAGCCAATTTCTCAATGCATCAGACAGTTCCCGGGCATGTTCTAGAAAAGTGCACTCATGACCCTTCGTAACACCCCGGAACTTCAACCTATATGTCTCTGGTTGTAACTCGTACGCCCGCAGAACAGCTTCCTTCAGTACCTCATAATCGATGCAAGACTCCAAGGGCAACGCATCATATGCCTTGAGTCCCTTGCCAACCAACCTAGAGGAAACAAGGGCTGCCCACTTCACCTCGGGCCATTGGTGCTCCCGGCACTTCTTCTCAAAACGCATGAAAAATTCGGTGACACCCGACTCGTCAAATGCAGGGACTAACTTAAGAAGGTGCGATAAAGACTGATCAAGACCTAGATTCCCAGAACCGAGACGCTGCCCTGTCGACTCCACCCGAGACTTCTCAAGATCTCTGTCTGCACAGTAATGGCCTTTCTCTCCTCAGCCTGAATCCTGGCCAGCTCAATCTGCTGCTGCTTAGCCATCTTGGCCATTTCAAGCTGGAAGATCATATCTGCAGTTAAACCTTGAGGAGGAGGAGATGCAACAATTGGAGACCCACCCAGTGACAAACCACGCTGCCAGTGACTATCGGCCTGCGGGAACGTACCCGGCTCCGGAGCCCGAGGGGGCGCCATGGTAGGAGTCGAGTGGAATGGGGGCTGGGCCGAAGGTGCCCCAGCTCCCGCTCCACCCGAAACCCCACGCACCCCGCCGAGCACACAGGCCACCAGGTCACCTCTCGTCATGCTGCTAGTGCCCACATGCCCCATGACCGTGGCCAAACACTGGAGACCATACCGATCAATCCCCGACACCCGGTCAACAGTAACAGGCATCTCCAGAAACTTCCTTGCATCCTCCTCACTAGTTATTATTTTAATGCCTTCTAACAAACCCCACTGCTGCACCTCAGAGTCTGTTTCCCGTACTGTGTCCTCACCGTACATAGATCCGTCGTTCGACATAGTGTCCACCGAAAATTCTCAACGTTTATAAAAAAAAGGAGTACCTAAACTCTCATGTAGCACTATTCACTCAAAAAAATGCTCGAAGACAACTCAAGTGCTATACTACGTTGCCAAAAAAAAAAATTCCACGTGTCCAAAATATTCCTCAAAAAACAAATGTACAACAATCCTGCAATTCTTTCTTAGATACCAGGCAAGGGCACTATTTGTTATTACTGCAATAATCAACAAATGGATCCTAGTTTCTACTAAAATAAGATACTAGGCAAGGTCGCCATTTGTTACGACCGGGGCTACGAATAAAACAAGGGCACTTAATGATTGGACTAGTAATATGGCACTATGCAACAACGGTATGCTAGATCCAAACCTTCGAACTTATATGCCGGCGAACAAAAACACCTATACCCTCAAGAGTTAATCTGTAATAACGGGGTATCCTTAACTGGGCATCAATGTATTCTACTTCAGGCTAACCTGCACTGGTATAGCCTGATAACAAACAAGATGCAAGTTACGTTAAAATGCATAAAAGGGAAGCTATGGAAAGATCAATTAAATCACAGCAAGATTTAATACAAAAAAAAGATGCTTCAATATAGTTACTCTAAACAACAATAAACTTATTATATAAAGGCAAGAGGCAGGACACCACATGTGTAGAATGAATACACTAAAAAATAGGACATATAATGTTAACTGACACGAGAATACTATAAATGCGCAACGGCAGTAATGCTCGACACTAAAAGAAGTACTTCCTCATCAACGAAACAGTCTGCTATGGTTGTGCAACTCAACAACAACCTAGACTAATAAATACTGTGAATAATAATGCATACATATCAAAAGAGCTCATGTCCTAACTAGTGTCTGCTCGGCGAATAAAGTCTAGCTAGGATATCAAGGTTAGGAAGCTGTGGCTGAGCAAGACAGGCTCATAGACTAGCATTGTCCTTAAGGCGGTATGATTAAAGTTACGTTAATGACTGGGATGCTCTCTTGGTAGATCCAGATCTCAAGTATCTGGTTCTACCCTGGCGATCCCTCTAAAGTCAAGCAAAGATGCAGCACTGTGTTATAAGGTAGTAGGTAAATGCCCTCTTACAACACTATGCTGCACTCGCAAAAGGCACAACCAAAAGGACAACCTAGGCTACCACTGAAACCGTCGAAGTCGTGTAGGTATAAGCAAACCATACACACATCGGTGACAACGACAACAGAAGCCGTATCCCAGTCTAGCATTAAATAACCCAGCAGAGCACTACTGATAATGAGGGAGACACACACAAAGAGTCATCAAACCTCCATAAACTAAGGACACTGAGGGAGACACACACAGAGTCATCAAACCTCCATAGACTAAGAACCCTTGTAGCCTATTCTAATACATGGAAATATATATGAGAGCGACGCACACAATACGATGGGCCGATATGAAATCGTGTACAGAACCCAAAGGGAGTGCTGTGATGTTAAAAGATTAGAGGAATGAAAGAAAGGAAGTTGAGTGAGAGAGACAGTATCAGAATGGTGGAGATATGGGGGACAGTTGTAAAAAGGATGTTAGTCGTGTGCGTCCCTAGCCTGCTCTGAGGAGGGTAGCTCCTCGGGACCCTCAGGATCCCACAAAGGCATGGTGGTCGGCCAATCACAGGCCGATACATCACAAGGCAGCAGGCCCCTAGGATGCGCCAAGAACCACCAGCCAATCAAAGACGAGAGAAAGCCCGCGCGGGTGGGAAACTCCTCCGAGCGAGGAGGAGGGAGGCAACACTCACTACCCCCTGGCTGCCCGCTCGCTCTCTCTCTCAACTTCACACTACAATGCATCTTATATTCTACTCATGATATAAAATATTTCCCGTTGTTACAGCTGAAAATAAAGACCACCACTGGACTGTCTGTAACAATGCAAGTACTATGAAAGAAAGAACAACATTCTCTGACAACTGAAGCCCATTTCACTGCCCTGGCGAGCGCTAGTGGCTAACGAGAGGCGATTCTGCCAACGCTGGTAGGTGTCACACCGGTAATAAAGATTATTTAGAGAAACTTAGGTTGTTGCTGAACAATATGATCATACACTTGCTGTCGTCGCTCTCCTTGTTCCTTCCAGTATTTTCTGGGTTGGAAATACTGAGTGTAGGAACGGGGGTATGGCAATTTCGGTATGTTGCCAAAGATAATCTCATAGGGAGAATACCCTGTAGTCCCTACAGACCGTGGTATTCATTCCCCAGACAATTTCAGGCAAAAGCTCCGGCCAACCCCGGACGATTTTCTCCCCTTGTGAGCTCAGACTAGCCCTGATGCAGTTGGCTAACACCCTATGATTCCTTTCACAGACAGCATTTCCCTGAGGGTAATACGGGGAGGTGTGCTGTATCTGGTACCCAAGGTTTCTTCCAAGTGTTGCCAGATCTCATTATTAAATTCCTTTCCCCTGTCACTCAGAATACCTCCAGGGGTGCCATACACAAAAATTATCTTTTCCAGGATAACCTTGGCCACCGTTTCAGCTTTCTTGTCCGGGATAGCGCAAGCAACCGTGTATTTAGAGAAAATGTCGACACAGGTCAAGATGTACCTTTTGTTTGTCTGTCTGGGCAGAGGTCCCATAATATCCACCGATAATTTGGCCCAGGGTGTACCAGCGGTAATATGTCCGGGTAGCTGTCTAGGTCCCCTTCCATCTTTGCCCCTTTGGCATCCCAAATTTTTTTGAACGACTTCTTTAACAATCTGGTCGGCCCTCTTGGTCCAGTACCTTTCATTGAATTGTTGGAGAACCCTAGACTGTCCCAAATGAGCCCCTCTTCCCTTTTGTCCGTGGAGGATTTGGATCATGTATTTTGCCTCTGAATAATCAAGTACGACCCTATCTTGAGAATTCCTCCAGGCTCCCTCCGAAAACTTCACTTTATTACTAGGTCTAAGGTCATATTTTCCCCCGTGGGGTTCAGTGGGTTGAACGGGTGCTACCGGTAGTCGAGACAAGTCATCAACATTAGTGTGTAATTTACCGGGTCTACTGTATGTCTAACTTCAAACGAGTACTCTTCCAAAATCCCCTTCCACCTGACAAATAGTCCGTCTTCCGTTTTCATTTTTCGGAGCCATTGTAAGCTATGGTGGTCCGTAATAACTTGAAAGTGGACCCCGGCTAGGTACGGACGGAAATATTGTACAGTCCACACTAGAGCTAGACATTCCTTTTTCGTAACGCTATAATTTTTTTCGCCCTTATTCAGTGTCCGGCTAGCACAGGCCACTATGCTTTCCTTTCCGTCCACTTTCTGGGCCAGAACGGCTCCGAGCCCTTCATCAGAAGCATCGGTGTATAGTTGAAACGGCTTGGTGAAATCCGGATGACAAACTACGGGGTTAGAAGTTAATTTTTGCTTCAAGTGATCAAAAGCTACCTGACAACTGTGATCCCAGTCGAACCTCCTCCATTTTTCTAATCTCTGAGTCATGGGGCGAGCAATCTTAGAATAGTTAGGTATAAACCTTCGATAGTAGGAGGCCATTCCCAGAAACACTCTAATCTCTTTGACAGAGGACGGAGGTGAGATTTCGGCAATAGATCTCACTTTATGTGGGTCCGGTTGAATACCTTTACTGGAAATCACGTGCCCTAGATATGCCACCTCACAGGCCCCTAATTGGCATTTTGAAGGTTTCAGTTTAAGTCCTGCCCCCCTGATTCTTTCTAACACTTCTCGGAGTCGGTGAATATGTTCTTCCCAACTAGCGGAAAAGATTATGATATCATCTAAGTACGCCATACAAGTTTTCCAGGTTAATCCCCTCAATACTTCGTCCATGACTCTAGTGAAACTGGCGGGGCCATTGCAAACTCCAAACGGCAAGACAGTAAACTTGTAGAGTTTGCCTTCGCTCGTGGCAAATGCGGTTTTCTCTTAATCCTTGGACCTAACTGGTACTTGCCAGTATCCACGCTGGAGATCTAGGTCAACCCATTGAGGGATTCTAACGAGTCGTCAATATGAGGTAGGGGCTGCGGGTCTTTGATGGTGACATCGTTTAATTTTCGATAATCTACACAGAACCGAGTAGACCCATCTTTTTTTCTAACTAGGACTACCGGAGATGACCACGGACTGTATGCTTCCACTACTATCCCCTGTTTAATCATGTCTTCAACTTGTTCCTTTTCTTTTTGTCTCATAATAGGGTTTTGTCGTCGGTAGGGTTGTCTAATAGGAGGCCCTTGTGTGTGTATCTCATGGGTGTGTCGGGTTTGAGCCGATCCGTGGTCCCCTTCGTTTTGAGCAAACACATCCCGGTACGTCCAGAGCAATTCATGTAAGGTACTGGCATGTAAGTGTGGTGGGAGGGCTTGTGGCTTTGGCTCCGCTGCATGTCTGCCTGCCGAGATCGGAACCTCTCCGGGTGGTCAGGGGCCGGGGGAGTGCTGGAGCAACCTTGGTAACCCTGGTCTCTGGGTCTTCTCCTGGGTGACCTGGATGTGTGTGAGTTTGTGTTTTTTATCTGTGTTTATTTTTTGTTTTATGTTGTTTTTGTGTTTTCCCTGTTCTTGCTCTGTCTTGAGTCGGCTACCCCCAAAATGGGGATTGGGCCTGAGCATATAGATAGATAGATAGACTGGCTTGACTTGAGGTTATTTTATTCGGGATCTCGGGTAAGTTCACGGGTCCGTCAGTTCCAACAGTAGTGGGTTGAGCGGGTGTGACTTGTCCTAACAGTTTTCCTTTTTGATAACTAATCGTGTCATCACCAAAATTAGCTAAAACTAGTTTCCTCTGGTCGGCAGTAATGAAGGTGGGAGATATTCTCACCCCATTCTGTGCATCGGGTTCAAAACTCCCGGTAGTCATGCCTGGGTTTGGGGGAATCTCTATCATTTTCCAAGATCTAGGAGGAATAGATAATTTTCCTGTGGTAGCTACTATTAAATTTGAGGTTGGAGAGTAGTCGTTGTGTCTTTTGGCCCACACTGAATAGTTACTCCCAACTGACTCATGAGATCTATCCCCAGATACCCATCGACTCCACTACTGGCTTTTCCCGATAAAACACAAACATTGGTGGTGAAGGTAATTCCCTTCCACTGCACTACCGTCGCGTTAGTTTTTCCTAGGATTGTCAGTGGTTGACCCCCGGCTCCTGACAACTGAATACTGATTTGATTTAATGGGCCCATTTCTCGCAGATTTTGTTTTACGAAATTCTCCAGGAGACAACTACGGTTTGCCCCCGTATCAGTCAACATGTTCGCGGCTTTCCCATTTATGACTACAGTTTCACAAGGCGTTTGTCTCTCTTAAGATATTGACCTCACTATACCGCCCTTCTATGTGAGATTTCACAGAAAATGTTTTCTCTCTTCCGTCGTTACTTTTGGCTGGTTTTCTGTCTCCCGGTATTCTACCGGAAGCATTCCTCTCAGGTCCGGATCGGTTCCCCTGGGTAGAGGTCGATCGTTTGGGAGTGCGAGTCTGGGGTCAAATCTAGGGGTTGGGGCTTGTGGACGGTTGGTACAGTTCCTAGCTAGGTGTCCGGTCTGTCTACAAGTGAAACATCGAGTCAGGACTTTCGGATACCCTCTCTTTGGGTTCGCCTCTTCCCCTTTTGGGTTTTCCTCTTTTACTTCTCTAGCCTCCAAAATATTTTTAATGACTTCCATCAATTCCTTGGTAGTGTTAACCTCATGAATGATGCAGTGTTTCCTAACTTCTACCGGGCAGGCATGGATCATGATCTCGCTGATCTCAGTTTCCTGGCTCTGTAGGTTCATATGGGAATACGCTGGTTTCACATTCTTAGTGATTTCCCTCCTCAGGACTCTCACATTTTGGCCATCAAGTTTCAAACTCTTCAGTTTGTCTCTGGCTTTTCTGGTGGAAGACTCTCGGCCAAATTCTTCGATTAAGGCGCTCCTGACTTCGGCCCACGATACTAGTCCTTCCAGACGTATTCTCACATCATTCAGGGCCTTACCTAAGTGTGCCTTTCCATAGGCGATTTTCTTCCCATTTTCCCCTACGTCAAGTAGTGTGAACTGACATTCTAACTGCTCAATCCAAAGCTCGATTTCTTCCTTCCCCTCTTCCCATACTCTGAATGGTAACACGCCCGTCATCCTATCTGTTCTGTTAGATAATTATACTCAATCCAAATGATTTGTCGAATCCCACCGCTTGCCACCAAAATGTAGTATTTAATTTTAAATCTGTTATGCTACTACTACAGGGGATATTTCGACAGTCATTTAGAAGTCGTATATTTTATTTAACAGACTTCCTAACTACTCTAATAATCGGTTCTTGGTTCGGGGCCGAGATGAGTTCAGGACGCAGATTGAATGTTACGTCGATTCATGCTAGGTTGCACTTTGGACCCCTAAAGTTCCCGTTACTCCCTAACTGAATACCCGCTATTCAGGTATTGACTCAAGTCGGCTTGGATCCTACGACCCCGTTATTAGTGATTAATCCTAAATAATTAAATAAAAACCCTGCTGTGTCTTTTATTGAGACCAGGGCCTAATGAACCATTTGCTCTTTGCCTAACTAAAAACAAAAAATATATTCTTTCTTCTACTCTTTAGGTTTTCCCACGTTTACTGAGCCTGCTGTATCTTGTCTCAATACCTAGGCTATAACACACAAAATCAATCTCCTCAATACATAGAATCTATTTACTCCTTTGACACAACCGTCGTTACTACACAAGTACCTCCACAATGCATATAATCGTACAAATTACCGAATGAGATTACAAGGTCTCTCTCACAGATAATATGGGTTCCGCCACCCAGTTACCTCACAATCTACAGTAGGTTTACAATCTTTATCTCAATAACACTATTGGGTTCCGTCACCCAGTTACTTCACAATATAGGTTTACATTATTTATCTCAATGACACTATTGGGTTCCGTCACCCAGTTACTTCACAATATAGGTTTACATTATTTATCTCAATGACACTATTGGGTTCCGTCACCCAGTTACTTCACAATATAGGTTTACATTATTTATCTCAATAACACTATTGGGTTCCGTCACCCAGTTATTTCACAATATATGTTTACATTATTTATCTCAATAACACTATTGGGTTCCGTCACCCAGTTACTTCACAATATAGGTTTACATTATTTATCTCAATGACACTATTGGGTTCCGTCACCCAGTCACTCCACCATATGGGTTTACAACCTTTATCTCAATAACACCTTCCGAATTTATCCTCAAGTAACCCTATTACAAACACGCTATGTTACTTTGCACCTTAATCAATAATCGTTCTAACAAAAGATAAACCGTGCCTCAAACGCATACACGGAATAGCTCTTTTAGTCTTGATAATAACGCAACTCACATTGGACTAGTGTCCTTCTTCACAGTTTCCTTTTACACAACTTAATGAATGATTCGTATGGACTAGTGTCCTTCCCTAGCTATAGCTAATCTATTAGGCAACTAAACAACTGTTTCCCTCTTTAACTTACTGGTTGCCTCATTTATTAACAAAAGTATTCTTTCACTCCCCTCTTTACTTTTACTCTTTTAATCTTTAATCTCTTTTATCAGATCCTATATAATAACTCTTTCGGCATGGTGCCGTTGCTAACAAAGATAACTAATTAATAACACATCATCATCTTTATGTATCCAGGTGAGTCTAAATTCTTTTTCCTTTAGTCTTGTCCTAGAAGGACACATTAATTTTTATAAGTGGTGGCCACCGGGTTAGTTCTGCAGTCTCTCTCTTTTTCTTTATCTCAACTGGAAATCTTTGCTCTCCCTCTACTATCTGTCGTCCTCTTGAATCGCTTGGCTGTAGTGGTATGCAAGCCTGCGATGCGACGACAGGCGGCCAGATACTGAGGGTGTATCTGCCTTAGTAGGGAAGAGCTGATTATAGGCCTAGGGTGTGCCTGCTGGAACAAAAAGGCGAGGGCTGGGAGGCTGGAGCCGAATTCTCGTGAGTGCCCAAGCGAGAGAGTAAATAGGTTGCGAGAACTGAGCCCAGTGCCGTCCGACCGGCGAATGACTTTGCAACAATGAATGAATGAATAAATGAATATAGAAAAGGTGGGTGAAGGTGAAAGAAGGGAAGTTTTTATTGGTTAAGTAGGAGAGACAGTGGTAATAGTGAGAGAAATAGGGTGTCGGGGCTTGACCCAACGTGTGTGAGTTGAGTAATTGGGTTGGGGTTGAATTGTTATCGTTAGAGCAGTTACTTTACTGAAATTCAGTATGGCTTGCCAAGAAGGGGGCTGGGGATGGTGAGTGCAATACGGTATGGAGAGGCCGCTGGTGGTGGTGGAGGTGAAGGAGTAGATGGTGGTGATCCCCTCGTCGATGGTCGGACAAATCTGGTGGTGAGGAGATGATGGTGAGTCAGGTGATGTTGTTACCAGGAGGTGAAGGTAGTGACTCCCGAAGATGGTGGTGTCCACTGACCGAAGGGCGTGATGGATTGGGGGACCAATAGGCACATGGGCCCCCAGATGGAGTCCCAACTGTAGCTTCTTCCATTCTCCTCAGAAGATCACCATCCCCCAACCTCCTCCCCTGCACCTACAGGTGGTGGCGAGCTGCCATGGTAGTTGGCGGGAGCTCTGGTGGTGTTGCAGGTGCAGCGGTGGTGACTGAGGTGCTTTGCAACAATCAATCAATCAATCAAATTAATATAGAAAAGGTGGGTGAGGGTGAAAGAAGGGAAGTTTTTATTGGTATAGTAAGAGAGAAAGTGTCAAAGTCGGAGGATAAAGAGTGTCGGGGCTTGACCCAACGTGCGTGAGTTGTTGATTTTAGTTTGGGGGTTTAGAGGAGGGCTGTGACTTGGTATTATTGAGACATATTTTTCGAGAGCTTCAGTATGGCATGTCAAGAAGGGATGGAGATAAAAATGGGTGGTAAAGGCAAAAGATAATAAATTTTGGGTGGTAAAAGTTAATTTTGGTGAAGTGAGATTCAGAGGCTCTGATCGGTCAAGACTTTGCAACACGCTCCCCGCCTCCCTTTATAGTCCTGCCCCCTCGCTCTCCCGCGCTACGATTGGCTGGTGGGCACGCTCGACTGCAAGTTCGCACTGACATTTTGCTTCCTTCACCTCCTCTCTCTTCTCTTCATAGTAAGTTCCAGGAAGTTGATTATAACCCTCTTTTGGCGGCTTACGGGAGTACAGGGCTGGCACCGAGGTATTACTTAAGGGATAATCAGGAGGAGCTCTTCGGGCAGAGAAAGAGAGTAACTTTTGAGGTGGAGTAAGAAGTCCAGCTTCGCGCTCCGATAATGGAGGCCGCTGATTGGCTGGTGGGCGGGGCGTGGCACGTTGTAGCCGTGAGCTGTCAAAATCAGCTGGCTGTGCAAGTAAGTAAAAGGGAGCGCCGTGATTGCCGGAGGGTTTATCAACTTTAATAATAATAATAATAATAATAATAACAAAATATATAAACAAAATAAAACATAATCTTCACTTCACTTCACTTACTGTTGTACGAGAAGTGATATAGTCCATGAGCCAGGCCAGATATCGGTACCACCTGGGGTGACTAAACACGAATGGTACTAAAATGTTTATAGAGTGACTGTAAGTACATTAAGATATGATAGCCTTCTCGCACTGGTAGCTTAGTCTAATTTTTTTGATGCAATAGGGGCGCTACCCAAAAATAAAGATTTTTAGCGTGACGCTCGGCGTTTTCCTCATTTTCTTTAAAATCCATCACACAATCATCGCGAAACTTTGAACACCTATGTAGAATTATATTCTCTACCAGAGTTGTTCCTAGGTATTTTTCAAATTTCCTCATATTTCGGAATATACTCTATATTTTGGGTATTTTCCTCTAAATCTAGAATAAATCCTTAAATATGGGGAACATTGAAAAATATATTCTAACAGCTCTTGTAGCTTATTTGATTCTCTACAAGAATTATTCCGATGTGTATTTCAAGTTTCTCCATATTTAGGGGTTTATTTCATATTTGGGGATTTTTTGTTATATTTTGGGGATAATTTATTATTGGAAGGAGCAAACATATGTAGAGTGGTTTCCATGTAATGTGTTTGTTTGTTCATGGTTTAATGGTGATATTTTTTGCAGGTGTGTGTCGACTGTTTGACGGCAGGATGGAACCATCTGCGAGGAAGAGAGCACGGATCGACTGTATCATCCACTGCTCTGATGATGACAGCGATGCTCTGGTGTCACCACAGGATTTGGACTCCTGGAACACATTGCTCAGGGCTGCAGAAATCAGGCAGCATGATCCAGTCCTGGAAGCAGCCAAGGGCCTTGAAGAAGGAGGAATACCACACATACATTATCACCGTAAATGTCGTAGTCTCTTTACAATGAAGAAGTCACTGGATTCTATCCTTGCCAAGGGTGTCAAGATAGAATCAGCAAGCGTCGACCCCAGGAGGAGGGCATCAAGGGATGCCCCTAGTACTAGCAGGGTGTATGCCAAAGTATGTATCTTCTGCGAGAAGTCAAGCAAGTACATAAAAACAACAAAGACAAGGGAGCCACTCATACAGTGTGTTGAGCTACGAGCAGATGAGAAGATTCGCAGAGCAGCAATAAGGAAACTCAACCAGAGAATCCTTGGTTTAGTTAGCAGAGACCTTGTTGCTGCAGAGGGTCACTACCACAAGTCGTGCTACAAACTCTTCACAAAAGATGATTTCCCAGCGGCCGCCAGGTCGGGTGCAGGTGAAAATCAGGAAGAAAGCGAGGAAGCACGCTACGAAGAGGTTGAGACAGAAGCCCTCGAGGAACTCTGCTTGTATATAAGGACCAAATTATTCCCCAACCCAGAGGTACTGCCTATGACAAACCTCACATCTAGGCTTGAGAGATCCATGATGTCCCGTGGTATTATCCAACTGAAACCAGCGACAAAGAAACATGTTCGCCGAAAGATTGAAACCGAGTTTGGAGAATCACTACGCTTTGTCCCAGATGAGAAAGGAAAGCTTCTAATCTATCCACGCAGCCTCTCAATGGACGACCTTGCCCGGCAAGCACACAAAATGGCAAAAGACCTGCAAGAAGCAAGAGCAGCTAACTCTGAAGATGTCTTAACCAAAGCAGGAATGCAGCTGAGGAATGAGATCAATAAACAAGATATGAGTCAGCCATGGCCTCCCGATACAGATCAGAATGTCATTCCTGCAGCAGTCACTCAATTCCTGCACACCCTGCTGACAGGAGAGTGTGAGTGTGAAACTCCCTCTGAAAGAGCTCAACGTCTTGCCACTTCCTTTGGCAGTGACTTGGTCTTTGCTGTTACCAGTGGCAAGACAAAACCACCCAAGCACGTACTGCTGACCAATGCTGTAAAGTCTTTGACAGGAAACACAGAACTGATCCGAACTCTGAATCGTCTTGGTCACTGTGTGTCTTACTCAATGTTTGAGGAGATCGATACAGCCCTTTGTATCCAGAAGCTGGAATGCTCAAAGGATGACATTCCACTGCCAGCAAACATCTACCCTGGTGTGTTCACAACCCTGGCCTGGGATAACATTAACCGACTTGAAGAGACCCTAAGTGGAGCAGGTACTTCTCATAGAGTCAATGGCATTGCTGTCCAGTCCAAGGTTGCAGGCTCTGTGCCAGAGAAAGTCCTGCCAGAGATTACCAAGTCCAAGATAAGAAGCATCACTCAGACATCATCAATGCTGCCAATATACAATGTTGGGCGGCGGGCAGGGCCACCTAGGATTGAGACTGCGTATGTCGACACTACCAAGGAAGTCCAGGATTCAAAGACAAAGAACCATATCTGGCTTCTTACTCGAATGTCAGACCATGAGGACCAGTCCATCAGCAGTTGGACTGGGTTCAACATCAAAATGCGCAGAGACATTGCAGTGGTTCAGGACACTGTAAGCTACCTGCCCACTATCAATGCTCCCGCAACAGAAATGTCCACCGTTAATGAAATCTTGGAACAAACGCATGCTATCATGCAGTCCTTACAGCTTAACAAGATTGTGTGCGTGTTTGATCAAGCACTCTATGCCAAAGCTGCCGAAGTTATCTGGAAACAAGAGAAGTTCAAGAACATTATCATCAGGATGGGCGTCTTCCACACAATCTGTAATCTCATCTCCACCATAGGAAAGAGGTTTCAAGATGCAGGTCTTAGAGATCTGTGTGTGGAATCAGGTATCATCGCAGAAGGATCAGTGTCAGGAGTGATGAACGGCAAGAGGTACAACAGAGCAGTGAGACTACACAAGCTCGTGTATGAAGCACTGATGAGGCTTGCATGGAAAGGCTTCCTTTCATGGCTAGAAGAAAACCATTCAAGGGACATACACCATCTAGATGAAACACTGAAGGACATCAACAGCTTTCACAGCAATGTGTCTCAGGGACTCTTTCAAGAGCTGATGGAGAGTGAATCATGCACACATATCATGAAGCTTTTCCAAGTTTATCTTGAGACCCTCAGAGATGAACACAACCTCTCAGCATTCTGGATGTCATACCTGGACATGGTTGAGATCATGCTGGACTTAATTCGAGCCTCCAGAGAAGGCAACTGGATGCTCCACCTAGGAGCAATCCGACAGATGATACCGTGGTGTTTTGCCTATGACAAAGTGAACTATGCCCGGTTCCTAACCTACTACTATGCCTTGATGTCTCGACTGCCCATTGAACACCCAGAGGTCCATGAACACTTCATGCAAGGTGGCTTTTCGGTCCAGATCGGTAGCAAGAATCCCTTTGGACGGATCCCTGTGGACCAGACAATCGAAGAGACGATCAACAAAGACACCCAGACACCAGGGGGCACAAAAGGCTTCAGCCTGAAAGGCGGAGCTGTCGCCAGGTACTACCTGACATCGGAGTATCGCAGCAGGTACTTAAGGCAGCTCAGGACTATGGTAGTAGGCCAAAAGTATACTGACTTCAGCCACCCAGACCTACAGATGCCCAGGATTAGAAGAGATGAGGCCGATGTCCAATCTTTAGTTCAACTGATGGAGACCAGCTGGTTGAACCCCTTCAACGCAGAGCAAGAAGATCTTGTCAGTTTGTCAACTGCGACTATGGCACCACCAGAAGTTGTCAAAGACCTTCTAGGGGCCTACAGAATAGGAGAGGATGCATATCAAGCCTTCAAGGAAGAGCGCCTGGAGATCGATACGCCAACTATACAGTTTCATGACACGATGACGAAGACGAAACTGAGAACGTTCACTAACATCAGAATGAAGCCACGCTCACAAGACCATGCCAAGGAGGTTATCTTAAAGGCTGACAGGAACCTATTTGGCCAGATGATCCTTGTTGCCGAGAACAGAAAGCTCAAAATGAGTGATGTCTTGGCTCATCCCCTGGGGCCTTTGCCTTGGGCACTTGCCAGCGGTGATGGGTCTCTCCGCAAGACCAACAAGGCTGCCCTCGCAAAGGAGTTAGAGAGGAATGTTTCTCCTGCAGAAGTGATACCCGAGCCCTCTGCTACCATAATTGATGGGATGAGCCTGGTCCACAAACTGAAGGGAAACGACAAAACTTTTTCACAGCTTGCAGGTACAGCACTGAGTCACGCTGTTCATGAAGGTGCTAAGAGCAGGCGCATTGATGTTGTGTTTGATATCTACAAGGAGACATCCATCAAGGATGCAGAACGAGCCAAAAGAAGTGCAGGCACAGGAATTCATTTCAAGAACATTCAACCTGGGCACAACATCCAGCAGTGGAGAAAGTTACTCGGTAGTTCCTCCAACAAGGCAAGTCTTATCAAGTTCTTGGTAGAAGAATGGAAGGCACCACAGCACAGGGAGAAGCTCAAGGACAAGGAGCTGTATGTCACATGTGAGCAGCGCTGGTTCAAGATCACCAAAGAGCAGTGGGAAGAGGCTCCTGAGCTTAAGTCAACTCAAGAAGAAGCAGACACACGCCTTCTTCTCCATGCACTTCATGCAGCAGAATCTGGGAACAAGTCTGTCATCATCACTGCAGAAGATACAGACGTCATGGTGTTGTGTCTTGGCATGTGCCACAAGATCCCATCCCATCTGTTCCAGAAGTGCGGGACGAAGAACCGGACAAGATTCCTGGATATCACCACACTGAGCCGCACACTGGGAGGCAGCGTGTGTGATTCATTGATTGGTATGCATGCCTTTACAGGCTGTGATACCGTCAGTGCATTCGCTGGCCGAGGGAAGATGACGACACTCAAGCAGGTGAAGATGGACAAGACATACCAGCATGCTTTTCACGAACTTGGACGCTCATGGGAAGTGTCTCCTGAACTCTTTGAGAAGCTACAGGAAATCACCTGCCACATGTACCTACCATCTACCCACACAACTAAGGTAAACAAGCTTCGGTATGAGCTGTTCTGTGCAAGACGTGGAGAGGTAGAGTCAAGTCAACTCCCTCCTTGTGAGGACTGCCTCTTCATGCATGCACTGCGTGCAAACTACCAGGCTGCGATCTGGAGGAGAAGTCTTCAGAGCCAGCCATTTGTTGCGAACCCAACAGACTGCGGTTGGATGACAGATGAGGACGGTAAGCTTGCCGTCAACTGGATGCGAGGCTCACCAGCACCAGATGCTGTTATGCAGCTACTGTCTTGCAAGTGTGTGCGGTCATGCGAACTCCCTAAGTGTACTTGCCTCAGCAATGGTCTAAAATGCACGGACATGTGCAGGTTACAGACATGTCAGAACAAGGCTATTGAAGAAGAGCCGGTGGCACAACAGTCAGATTCCGAGTCTGACGTAGATGATATTTAGGAGTAGTAATTTGCCATAATAGTATGTACAAGCCCATGGCATGCTTAGTGTGTATTTACAGGACTTGTATTAAATGTGACAATTACTATATGCATTTTGTTGACATTTAGGCATTCCTGTCCCCAAATTTGACATTTTAAAAAATTTCGGAATTTTCGGTAGGGTATGTCTATTCAAGAAGTGATAACGACCATTAAGCTACCAATGTGCAAGGGCTATCATATCAAAACATAAACTAGAGACATGTAGCAAGCTAAAAACACCTAAGAGAATTAGTCACCCCGGGTGGTACCGATATCCCAAAATTCGGGTCTTGGCTCATGGACTAATATTGGCAGCGCTCCAATGTTCTCCTATGACTCCATCATCAACAGTCGCCTATACAAGCTCCCACAACACACCAATACATTAAGGGGGTAATGTTCATTCGTTAGTTTATTATTTATTTACATATTGTTTTAGTTTTCTCCCTAGACCTCCAAAATGACAGGCTCGCTATCGCTTGCCAGGAAATAATCGACACCTAAATGGCACGAAAGGTCTTGATATTGATACATAAATGGGATGAAAGGTCTTAAGATCGACATACTAATGAGGCGAAAGTCTTAAAATCTCAAAACTAATGGGGCTAAGCATGAGAGAGAAGGGAGTCCAGAAAAGGCAACTACCTCCCCCCCTTAATGGACACCCATTATGATGTGTTATTATCTTCTTGGTTACGTATTATGTTCTCGGGCTCCAGTTCAACCCAAAACCCCCAAAACCATCATTGCCACTGATCTTCCAACTCGCTATAATATTTTAACCCCCTTCTGTACCGCCGACGTCTTTTTAATTTAATCCTAGCTATATTTAGACGATTTTTGCAGTTCAAGAGGGATTTGTGGTAGAAGGGTTAAGTGAGATAGTTCGGAGCCTGTTATTTGCTGGAGGCCCTGTTTAAACTGTAATAACATGTAATGGTATTGTATGGATTAAGAAAGGTTTGGGTAGGCACCTGGATCACCTTCAAGGCAAAACAAAATTCACAATTAAATTAACCCAAATCATTAACATACTTAAATAATTACTGTATTATGCATTCGCCTTAGTGTTTAGAGTTCCTTCCTTGAATATTTACTGACCATTCATTTTTATATGTGTCTTATTTTTACACGTATATTTTATATTTTGTTTCCCTTGTCGAAAATCTAATGTAAATCGTCAATGATTTTCCGATACTTCTTTGTTTCCACTTTGCTTCACTAATTCGTCAGTATGTATTTATTATCTCTCTGTCATATATTTTGTTTTCTATATTTGCTTGATTACTTTTAATAGTAGTGAAGTAAATAATCAGGCCATTATGTTTCTTTATTCTTTGTTGGACATAGCCTTCAGACTGTTTGTCTTTTCTCTTCTGCAATTCATATCAACTTGCCATGTATATCGCCGTTGTACAGTACAGTAGTTTATACTTAATATATGATGTTTCGTATTTTGACAATCTAACCCACGCTCTTTAAATAATCTTTAGCCATCTATCTTATCTATTTATATCTCTCTCTATCTACCTATCTATCTATCTATCTATCTATGTCTGCTATTCTCTCTCTCTCTTTATATATATATATATAAAAAAAATATTATATATACTGTATATATATATATATATATAATATTATATATATATATTATATATATATTATATATATATATATATTGGTATATATACTGTATATATATATATATATATATATTATATATATATATAATATATATATAATATATATATATACTTGAATATATATATATACACACACACATACACCAAATGCGGAGGGCTGTGAAATCCATAGTGAGATAGGGGTTTGTGCTGGCACTCTCAATTTTCAACACTGTATTGACTGGTTACTGGGCCTGGTCAGGCAAATACGGAGCATCGGTCTGCAATATCTAGGTCACTGATTTTAGCTTTGCTGGTGGTGCAGTAATCCTAGCAATATCACAAGAGAGTCTCACTCTAGCTATTGAGATACTACATGAGGAGTCGGAGTCCTTGGTTCTAAAGGTCTCTTGGACTGAGGATTATTAAGTTAAACCATTTGGTGGATTGTTGGGTGAAGCAGTGTGGTCTGTTCATGAAAGTGGCGAAAATTGGGTACAAATGGTTTAACCACCTATCAAACCAGCATCTATTCTCTGAAACCGATTCCAACCATATTGGATGCATCGTCCGTGAGAGCCAGCTTGGCTACCACTATATGGGGACGTGGTCCCCCTCCCGGAAAGTTGTCCCTGTTCCGGCGTTGTTTGTGAGGGGTGACAACCCTGAGGCCCGAATTCTAGAACGAGGCTTGACACCGACTTGAAAATCGGTCTTAAGACCGACTCAAGTCTGGATGTTGGACTTACTCAAGTCAGACTTACCAAGCATGACTTTGCCATATTCAAAGTCATGTCTTAAGACGCGACTCCAGTAAGTCGGGCTCAAGTCGAAACTTTCTTTTGAAGTCTAGAGCAGTACAAAGGAGTACAAAGGATCTACAGCAGTACAAAGGAGTACAAAGGAAATCAAGCAACAACAGGTCTAGTGACCCTTCTAGGCTGCTTGTCCTCCAAAACACTGAGGATCAAGTGTCCAAACAGTGGTTTAGAGTGGGTAAGGAAACATTGGAAAGGGAACTACTGCCCTGGAACTAATGTCCGTGGCAGGATTATGAATTTAGTAGGAGACAGATGGGTTAGTAACTGAGGGGAGGATAAAACAAAGTTATTCATTTACAAACGCAGTCAGTCGCGGGTTTGATGCGAGATATTTGTCTAGGCGAAGTTTAAATGAATCAACGGTGCTGCAGTCTATAACATATCGGGGAAGCCCATTCCATAAGTTGACAACTCGATTGAAGAAGAAATGTTAAGCTTCGAGTGAGATAAAAGATTTACCAATAATTTTGCACCCGTTTCCCCGCGTGTAATTAGATTGGTCGATAGTGAAGTACTTACTACAGTTCATATTGTCGATGCCTTTGATGATTTTGAACACTTGAATTAAGTCGCCTCTTAATCTCCGCTGGGTTAAAGGAAATATATTTAATTCTCTAAGACGCTCCTCATATGGTTTGTTCTTTAGGCTAGGTATAATTTTGGTAACTCTACGTTGAACTCGTTCTAGCTTGTCTATATCTTTTTGGTAATAAGGGCACCAGGATTGAACGCAGTATTCCAGAAGAGGGCGGACTAAGGAATTGTAAAGGGTTAGGATAACGTCTTTGGATTTATGCTCAAATGACCTGCCTATAAAGCCAATTATTTGGTTTGCCTTCTTAACAACTTCTGAACATTGTTGACTCGGTTTTAGGTTACTCGATATTGTTACTCCCAGATCGGTTACTCTGTTTACATTCTTTAGCTGAGTGCCATTCATTTTGGTATCCGATATGTAGTACTTTACATTTATCCGCATTGAAACTCATTTGCCAAATTTGGGCCCTAATTTGGGCCCAAGTCGAGCTCAAGTCCGAACGATTACAGAGTAATTTAAGGGGTGGTTACACATGCCCAAATTTTTGCCATATGGGTGACTTTTGTCACCACTACCGACGATTCCTACAACACCTAATACAAGGGTAGTGTAGGAACAGAGTTGCTCGTAGCACAGATTTTAATGGCACTAGCTCACGTATCCTACACTCTTTCGTTATCACTTCGAAATTAATTGGTCTTAATTCGGCCGTTTTAGCTTCCCGTCATGCTATTAATACATCACAATCCCTATGATAAAGCTGAGCATATATACAAACCAAGGTAAGTGTGACTATATTGCTCGCTATTACCTAAAACAAGCGACATGAATCCAAATCTGTTGGTAAAAGTGAAAGTCAGTGGAAGCAGCAGCACGCTCCTGATTGGCTATCAATTCAGTACCCTCATAATTTATTTATTATCTGTATTGTTCCTTATTTATTCATTAAACTAGAAATGTTTAGGTAATTTTGATGATTACTTAATAAATTACAGAGCTATCCGAATCTAAGGAGCTATTAAATATTACAGGAAGACTGACTGGACTGTCTCAAGCGGTTTAGCCAATTACAGGGCGCGCTTTACGTATTGCATTTTCAAAAGAGGCAGTAACAGCATTTCTTCCCTTGCTTGTGTTTACTATAATATTATATGTACGATTATATGTGTTTCATATGGTATTTTATTGGTTTAAGGTTCGGATAATTATCACCTATCACATTATCATTAGAAATATTAAAACTTATCTAGTTTAACACCTTAAGAGCGGGTGGTGGAGTATATTTCACCGTGATGCCCAGCGGGGGGGGTTTTACCATAAATGGGGTTGTTTCCGTGCTCTTTTTCATGCATAAATAAGAGCCAGAGCGTAATACAAGTATGTATCCCTGAAAGGGCGTAAATTGAGCTTTCCAATGACACCCGAACCATCCGAACCATCCGAACCATCACTGGTTGTCTTGCAACGATCGTGCAACCGAAGGGCAAAATCGCAAAAATACGGTCATTTCGTTACATTATTACGTGTGTAGCGAGTGAGAGAGGGTGGAGTCGTGTGGAGTACATGTCAGTGGGCCCACGACGGTCGTGGCGAGCGGTCATGAGGTAATCTACGCTCCTCCCACCGCTCGGCTCTCTCTCAGAGCCAATATTGCGCCAAAATTGCACACAGACTTAAGTCGGGCCCCGCCACATAGTCCAGGTTTTTAGATACGGACTTGAGTCGGGCCCCGATAGACAAAGGTTAATATATACTGTATATATAGATATATAGATATATATAGGCTACTGTATAAGGAATGTACTTCCACGACATAGCCTACTAATTCACGCCAAACACCGTATGCTACTAAGTTATTTAAAGAGTACTATTTAGCACGTCGCATTAACCGAACCTATAGCTATATGCTTATATACGTTATTTGAATAAGATAAGATTACAAAGCATACATAATACATAATTTGTAATATTGAAGGAAGTATTAGGCTAACCATTGCAGTAATTAACGAAGGTAGTTATAACAAATGGTTTACTGTTGTAAATAAATAATTGTAAGTTGATTACAATAACCAATATATGATATATTTAATCATTTAAGAGAGTATATTCTTCCCAATCTTGCCTATTGATATTGTATTTGTAGAAACTTGAAGTTGTGTATTCGTACTGTAGCCTACTGTTTGATTAAACCGTTTTCTCTCATCTGCACATCATTACAACAATTATGGGACTCTGCCTGTCCACTTTGTCGGCCTTTTACAAGCAGGTTTAAGTTTTATAATTGACGAAATCGTCCATCAAGTCGATCTCTGTCAAACTCCATCGTGCCACGCCCACTTTCAAGTCTGTCTCAAGCCTACTCGGAGGTGGCTTAGGCTCAGAGGCATCAGCTCGGTCTTAGATAATCTCAAGACTCGTTTTAGCATATCATTTTTGTTAAAGCTTGTCTCAAGTCCGACTTGAGACAGACTCAAGACTCAAGTCGGTCTCAAGCTTTGTTCTAGAATTCGGGCCTGAGGTCCGAATTCTAGAAAGAAGCTTAACACCGACTTGAAAATCGGTCTTAAGACCGACTCAAGTCTGGATGTTGGACTTACTCAAGTCAGACTAACCAAGCATGACTTTGCCATATTCAAAGTCGTGGCTTAAGACGCGTCTCCAGTAAGTCGGGCTCAAGTTGAGACTTTTTTCTGAAGTCGGGCTCAAGTTCGAATGATTACAATAAATTCCAATAAATAATGAGCGCGGGATCAAGGGTTTTTGCTGACGAGCGAAACGAGCCAGAAATCCTGTCTGTCAAATGTTGGAAAATGATAGCGATGTTTGCCAGATTGTGGAAGATGGTATTAATGTCTGCCAGATGTTGGTATGAGGAAATAATGTTTGCTCCATGTTTGAATAAGGTAGAAATCCGAAATATTTTGAATACGTTAGTAATGTCTGTCTGATGTTGGAATATAATTATGCTAGTGATGTCTGCCAAAAGTTGAACTATGGTAGTGATATCTGCCAGATGCTAATACATGGTAGTGGTTTCTGGCAGATTCAAGATAATGGTAGTGATGTCTGCCAGATGTTGGAAAATGGTAGTGATGTCTTCCATATGTTAGATTTAGGTAATGATGTCTGCCAGGTGTTAGAATATGGTATAAATATCTGCCATATGTAAGAATTTGGTAGTAATGTATACCAGATGTTGGAAGGTGGTATTGATTTCTGCCAGATGTTGGATTATAGTTGTGATGTCTGCCAGATGTTGGATTATGGTAATATTTGTCAGATGTTGAATTATGGTAAGCATGTCTGACAGATGTTAGATTATAGTAGTAATGTCTGTCAGATGTTGGATTATGGTAGTGATGTCTGCCAGATGATGGATTTTGGCAATAATGTCTGTCAGACGTTCGATATTGGGATATTGTAGTAATGTCTGCCAGATGTTGAATAGCATAGTGATGTCTGGGAGATGTCTCAATATTGCCATTTGTGACAGATGTTATTATACTGTAGTATAATGTCTGACAGATATTACAATATAGTAGTTATGTCTGCCTGATGTTGAGATATAGAAGTGATGTTTGCCAAATGTTGGAATATGGTAGTTTTGTCTGCTAGATGTTGGAATAAGGTAGTAATGCCTGCCAGATGTTGAATAACGATGATGTGTGTGAGATGTTGCAATGGTGTAGTAATGTCTGCCAGATGTTGCATACAGTAGTATATGAAAGAAGTTGGCAAACACAAATTTTTGTATAGGGTATATACTTCCTTATTTCATATGGCAGACAATAATACAATATTGAAATATCTAGAAGACATTGCTGCAGTACTGCAATTATTGGAATATATTGCTGCAATATTAAAACAACTTGAAGACATGACTGCAATATCTGGAACACATTGCTGCAATATTGCAATATCTGGAAGACATTACTGCAATATCTGGAAGACATTATTGCAATATCTGAAATACATTACTGCACTATTGCAATATCTGGAAGATATTACTGCAAAATCTGGATGACATTACTACAATATTGCAATACCTGGAAGAAATTACTGCGATATTGTAACATCTGCAAGATATTACTGCAATATTGTAACATAATTATGCAAGACATGACTGCAATATTGAAATACCTGGAAGACGTTACTGCAATATTACAATATCTGAAAGACATTACTGCAATATTGCATTACCTGGAAGTCATTACTGCAATATTGCAATATCTGAAATACATTACTGCAGTATTGCAATATCTGGAAGACATTACTGCAATATTGCATTATCTGGAAGACATTACTGCGCAACAGCTTGAAGATATTTCTGCAATATTGCAATATCTGGAAGACATTGCTGCAATATTGCAATATCTGGAAGACATTACTGTAATATTGCAATGCCTGGAGGACATTACTGCAATATTGCAATATATGGAAGGCATTACTGCAATATCTGGAAGACATTACTGCAATATTGCAATACCTGGAAGACATTACTGCAATATTGCAATATATGGAAGACATTACTGCAATAGTTCAATATCTGGAAGACAATAGTGCAATATTATGAAGACACATTGAATCACAGCATTGCAATATCTGGAAAATATTAATGTAATGTTTTCCCGATATTGCACTATTTCAGTAATTGCAGATATGACTGCAATATTACAATATCTGAAAGACATGGCTGCAATATTGCAATATCTGGAAGACATGATTTATTATTGCTATATCTTAAAAGCATGGACACAATATTGCAATATCTGCAATACATTATGGCAATATTGCAATGTTTGGCCAGATGCTGCAACATTGCAGTAATGCCTTCCAGCTATTGCAGTAATGCCTTCCAGCGATTGCAATATTGCAGTAATGTCTTCCAGATATTGCAGTAACGTCTTCCAGTGATTGCAATATTGCAGCAATGTCTTCCAGATATTGCAATATTACAGTGATGTCTTCCAGATATTGCAATATTGCATTAATGTCTTCCAGATATTGCAGTAGTGTCTTCCAGATATTGCAATATTACAGTAATGTCTTCCAGGTATTGCAGTAATGTCTTCCAGATTTGCAATATTGCAGTAATGTCTTCCATATATTGCAATATTGCAGTAATGTCTTCCAGATATTGCAATATTACAGTAATGTCTTCCAGATATTGCAATATTGCAGTCATGGCTTCCATATATTGCATTATTATAGTAATGTATTTCACATATTGCAACAATCCAATAAAGTATTCCCAATATTGCGGTAATGTCTTCCAGATATTGCAATATTTCAGTCATGTCTTCCAGGAAGACATTATTGCAATATTTCAATACCTGCAACACATCACTGCAATGTCAGATATCACTACAATATTCAACGTCTGATTCACATTACTACCTATTCCATCATCTGGCAGACATTATTACCACATTACAATTATTTGTCAGACATACAACTATATCACATCTGGCAGACATCACTACAATATCCAAAATCTGACAGACATTACTACCACATTTGAACATCCGGTAGACACCGCTACCATATTCAACATATGGCATACATCACTACATTTTCCAATATCTGACAGACATTACTACAATATTTTCAACACCTGGCAGATATTACTACAATATTGAAACATCTGACAGACATTTCTACAATATTGCAACATCTGGCAGACATCACTACTTTATTCAACGTCTGATACATTATCTTATATTAACATCTGGCAGATATTACTACCATATTTACATGCCAGACATACCTTCAATATTACAACATCGGACAGACATTACAACAATACTGCAACATCTGGCACACATTACTACCTTAAAGCAACATCTGGAAGACATCAATACCCTAGTTCAGTATCTGGCAGCCATCACTACCTTATTTCAACATCTTGTAGACACAACTACAACATTCCATCATCTGACAGACATCACTACCAAATTCCAGCATCTGTCAGACATTACTACCATATGAGAACATATGGCAGATATCAGTACCAATTCAGCATCTGGCAGACATCACATCACTACTTACTGACGAAATCGTTAATCAACACGATATCTGTCAAATTCCATCGTGCCACACCCACTCTCAAGTCTGTCTCAACCCTACTCGAAGGTGGCTTAGACTCAGAGGTGTCGGCTCGGTCTTAAATCATCTCGAGACTCGTTTTAGCAACTAATTTTTTTTTAAAGCTCGTCTCAAGTCCGACTCAAGACTCAAGTCAGTCTCAAGCCTTGTTCTAGAATTCGGGCCAGTGTACAGGGTGTGCAGGGAACCCATTGTTGAGGTATGTGGTGTGTTGTAAATAGTTATATTGAATTTTGTGTATAAGTTTGTGTAAATATTAGTGTTATCACACTCAGCAGTCATGGGAGGGTACCTAAGATATAAAAATACCTCGGCGAGAATCTAAAGCAAGTTTGTTTGGCCTGGAGTTTCGTCAGATGTGTCTAGATTTTGTCGCTCCTGTGATCAATGTCAAAAGAGAGTTGATAGAGGAAGAGTTCCTAGAGCTAAGTTAGGCAGGATGCCATTAATGATGAACCGTTTCAGAGAGTGGCAGAGGGGCCATTAGGGTCACGAGCTAGTGATGGGTCCAGGAATATACTTACTATAGTAGATTATGCTACAAGATATCCTGAGGCCGTTGCTCTCAAGTCATGTGATACAGTTAGTGTAGCAGAGGCATTACTTCCTGTATTCAGTAGAGTGGGAATACCAAAGGAGATACTGTCAGATAGGGGTTCTCAATTTACTTCAGAGATGATGAGGGAATTACATATACTATTGTCAGTGAAGAGCCTTACCACAACACCGTACCATGCGATACACCGTACCATGCGATGTGTAACGGGTTAGTCGAGAGGTTTAATGCTGTTCTAAAAAAATGCTAAAGCGGATGTGCCGTGAGCAACCAAAACAGTGACCTAGATATATAAATCCTTTGTTTTTCACTAATCGTGAAATAACCCAGTCTAGTAGCACGTTCTCTTCCTTTGAGCTGATATGGTCATTCCGTTTAGGGACCACTTAGTTTGTTGAGGGATGTGTGGGAAAACGGTGAGGGTGATGAGACGGAAGGTGGGGATAATTGTAGAGCAGTGTATGAGTATCTAGTTAATCTTAGATAAATACTACAATATACATGCAAATTAGCTCATGAGGAGTTAGAGAAGGCTGAAGACCGGTACCAGCAATACTATGATAAAATGGCAAAAAATAGAGAGTTAGCTGAAAGTCAGAAAGTTCTTGTGTTACTCCCTACCAGTAGCAATAAACTGTTGATGCAGTGGAAAGGTCCATTTGATGTAGCGAGGAAAGTGAATATATGGAACTATGTACTGGATGTGAATGGAGTGGAAAGAAAGTATCATATAAATATGTTAAAACAGTACTTCAGTAGAACGGAAGAGAGTCGTGAGCGCAACAGTTGCAGTAGAAGAGAACAATTCTGAAGATGCATGTATCAATGTTAATCCTAGTTTCTATAAGAATGAGACCAAAGATGATGTTCAGATCAATGGTAACTTAAGTGATAAGCAGAAAGAAGGTATTTAAAAAATGACTCAGCGTTTTGAGCATTTAGGGGGAGGTGTAGTGTAATGGTCTTGCCACTGGACTGGTAATCCTAAGGTCCCGGGTTCGAATCCCTATGTATCATTGGGAAGATCTTATTGGGATGGAATTTGTGCTGTACTTGCTATCAGTGCATAACCACAAAGCCCACCAACACGCCATATAAAATACCCTCGTTGTCTGCAATAAATTAGCATTGTATGCATATTCCCATATTCAAAATATGCTAATGTAATGTATGCATGTATTCCTACATTACAAACCCACAACATGTCTTTTCAGCAGAAAAGAAACACAAAAATCGAAAATCACCTGGGTTCTGGGTGTCAAATAATAGTAAACAAGGTGAAGGCTCATGGGGTTTAAACCTTTATAAGGATGCCAGTATACATCATACGTCTTTAAATCCGAATGATCCTTTTTAGGTAAAATTAAACTATCTGATAGCAGCCATAATTATAAAAAAGGCCGTCTGTTCATCAAGGATGAACTGTATGCCCACGATGGAGTACATCTCTCTCGACTAGGGGTTTCGACCTTAGCCAGCTCACTTGATAAGATTGTTGCGGGGTTTTGTTAACAATCCCTGGGTGTGTAAGTAAAATACTGTCTCCAGATGGAGCAGCATATGGTACTTCATGTGACAATCAAATATAATCTCAGCCACATGTAACTGATAGTAATGACGATAATACTTATAGAGTAGAATTTCCTTCTAGGTCTAGTAGTTCAACAGGAAATAATAAGTTAGTTAAAAACAATAGACAATTAGTTGCAAATAAAAGTAATAGGTTGAGGGTATATTATACAAATTGTAGAAGTTTATGTAACAAAATTAACGAACTTAGAGCATTTGTTAGCAAAGCAAATATAAACATAATAGAGCTAACTGAAACGTGGATCAAAACAGAATCCAGGTATTTTTTAGCCGAATTTGATATACCAGAATATAGCTTGTTTAAATATGACCGAACAAGTAGGAGGGGCGGAGGTATAGCAGTGTTTATCAGGAGTACATTAAAAAGCTGTATTAAATCAGGTATTAAACTAAATAATGATAATGAAAGTGTTTGGGTAGAGGTTAACGAAGATAGTGAGACCATAGTTATTGGAGATATGTATAGACCGCCAAATATGAGTAGAAATGACGGAATGTCATTATGGGAGGAAATTCAAATGGCATCAAGGTTTAGCAATGTGTGCATTATGAGGGACTTTAATTTTCCGAATATAGATTGGCAGCATAAAAAAGGCGACTCTGATTCTGAGGAGTTTATTGAGGTAGTACAAGATAGTTATTTATTTCAATTCATAGATACGCCGACTAGAGGTAATAATATTCTCGATTTAGTTTTCAGTAACAATGAACATATGATACATAATGTAGAGATAGGGGACCACCTAGGAAATAGCGACCACAATTCTGTGTATTTTAATATTCTATGGAAAGGTAATACCAGAGAGAATACAACATTAATACCTGACTTCAGAAAAGCCAATTATGGTGGGTTAAGAAGAGCCCTATTACCGGACCCAATGGTAAACAAATTAAGTCGATCCAGGTGTCCAAATGAGTGTACCCCTTCCCAGGTACCTGATAGCTTAAGTCAGGAAGAGACGTCAAACTTGGTAGATACATACAATAATTTGATCAAGTCAATATTCTATGCGCAAAATAAATATATCCCCAATAGAAAATTTAGATTAACACAGAACCGACCCAAATGGATGAATAATAGACTATTAGATCTTCTAGGAAAACAGAGAGGAATATATAGAAAAATTAAGAAAGGCGAAATTCACCTATACTTGCTTACTATCAGAATCTATCAAGACAGGTAAAAAAGGATATTAGGAAAAACAAAAAAATTATGAAATCAAGGTTGCCAATGACTCAAAAAATAATCCTAAAGCTTTTTACTAACTATATAAATCCAAGGTTAGAGATGTAATTGGTCCCCTTAAAACTTCGATAGGAGAAATTATTTAGAAATGTGCAGTACATTAAATAGTCAATTTCTTTCCGTTTTTACTAATGCACATTTGGCACAGTTTCCAGAAGTCCGTAAGGTATATAGCGATAGTATAGAAAATAGGTTAAGTATGGTTACTATAAGTAGAAATGACGTGCTTAAGGAAATTGACAGACTGAAACCTCATAAATCGCCTGGTCCTGATGAGGTATATGCTAGAGTATTAAAAGAATGCAAGAACCCATTAACATTTCTATTTAACAAGTCATTGGAGACAGGCTTAGTTCCAGAAGCTCGGAAGCTTGCAAATGTAGTTCCGATCTTCAAAAAAGGGGATAAATCAATAGCATCCAATTACCGTCCCATTAGTCTCACATCAATCATAAGAAAGCTAATAGAGTCAATTATTGCTAGGAAATTAGAAACCACTTAGAAAAATTTAATTTAATAAATTCTTCTCAACATGGATTCACTCAGGGACGTTCTTGCCTTACTAATTTGCTTAGTTTTTCTCAGAGGTATATGAAGCAGTAGCTAATGACAAGTCATATGATATAATATATTTATATTTCACTAAAGCTTTCGACAGAGTCCCTCATGAGAGATTGAGGAGAAAGGTTGAGGCGCATGGAATAGGTGGGGCGTTGTTGGGATGGATTAGGTCAAGGCTAATTGGTAGGAAGCAGAGAGTCAGCATAAATGGTACCAAGAATGGGGAGCAGTCAAAAGTGGTGTCCCCCGGAATCTGTATTAGGTCCTCTGTTGTTTGTTATATACATAAATGACCTTGATTTAGGTATAACTAGTAGGATAAGTACATTTGCAGACGATACCAAAATGGGGAGAAAAATTGATTCAGATAGAGATATAGAGTGTTTCCAAAGGGATCTAGATACCTTATTTAGTTTTCAGTAACAATGAACATATGATAAATAATGTAGAGATTGGTGACCACCTAGGAAATAGCGATCATAAATCTATTTATTTTAATATACAATGGACAGGGAATGCTAAAGAGAATACGACACTTATCCCAGATTTCAGAAAAGCCGATTATGGTGGGCTAAGAAGAGACTTAAGGGTGGACCCTATTGTTAAGCAATTAAGTCAGGATATGCCAGAGTTAAACTTGCCACCTACATATAACCAGTTTATTGCTTCACTCCACAAAGCTCAAAATAAATATATTCCTAAAAGAAAATTTAGATCGACGCAGAACCAACCAAAATAGATGACTAATAAGCTAATAGATCTTATAGGAAAAAAGAAAGGAATATATAGAAAAATAAAGAAAGGCGAAAATCATCTACATATATACTATCAGACTCTATCAAGACAGGTCATAAAGGAAATCAGGAAAGCAAAAAGAAATTATGAAATAAGGATAGCCAGTGACTCAAAAAATAACCCTAAAGCTTTTTACCAACTATATAAATCTAAAGTTAGAGATGTAATAGGCCCCTAAATACTTCAATAGGAGAAATAACAGAAAATGATTTAGAAATGTGCAGTACATTAAATTGTCAGTTTCTTTCCGTTTTCACTAATGAAAATTTGGCACAGATTCCAGAAGTCAATATGGTATATAGTGATAGTATAGAAAATATGTTAAGTACAATAGTATAAGTAGAAATGATGTGCTTAAGGAAATTGACAGACTGAAGCCTCAAAAATCGTCTGGTCCTGACGAGGTATATGCTAGAGTATTAAAACAATGCAGAGATGAGTTAAGTAGGCCATTAGCATTTATATTTAACAAGTCATTAGAAACAGGTTTAGTTCCAGAAGCTTGGAAGCTTGCAAATGTAGTTCCGATCTTCAAAAAAGGTGATAAATCGATAGCATCCAATTACCGTCCCATTAGTCTCACATCAATCATAGGAAAGTTGCTAGAGTCTATTATTGCTAGGAAAATTAGAAGCCACTTTTAAAAAAATTACTTAATACATTCTTCTCAGCATGGATTCACTCAGGGACGTTCTTGTCTTACTAATTTGCTTAGCTTTTTCTCAGAGGTATATGAAGCAGTAGATAGTGACAAGTCATATGATATTTTATATTTAGATTTCAGTAAAGCTTTCGACAGAGTCCCTCATGAGAGATTGATGAGAAAGGTTGAGGCACATGGAATAGGAGGGTCGTTGTTGGGATGGATTAGGTCATGGCTAATTGGTAGGAAACAGAGAGTCAGCATAAATGGTACCAAGTCAGAGTGGGGAGCAGTCAAAAGTGGTGTCCCCCAGGGATCGGTATTACGTCCTCTGTTGTTTCTTTTATACATAAATGACCTAGATTTAGGTATAACTAGTAGGATAAGTAAATTCGCAGACGATTCTAAAATGGGGAGATCAATTGATTCAGATAGCGATATAGAGTGCCTCCAAAGGGATCTAGATGCCTTACATGAATGGTCAGTAAATTGGCAGATGAAGTTTAACATTGACAAATGCAAGGTATTAAAGATAGGGAAGATGCAAACAAATGTTAAATATAAACTAGCTAATTTAGAATTAGAAAATTCAGACTGCGAGAAAGATCTAGGTGTGTTTGTTAGCAATGATTTGAAGCCTAGAAACAGTGTATAAGCGTTCGTAATAAGGCAAACAGGATTCTCGGGTTCATCTCTAGGAGTGTGAGTAACAGAACTGCTGATGTTATCTTAAAACTTTACTTGTCATTAGTGAGACCCCATATGGATCATGCTGTCCAATTTTGGTGTCCTTATTACAGAATGGACATAGATTCATTGGAGAGAGTACAGCGTAGAATGACAAAAATTATCCATAATATTAGAAAGCTTCCGTATGAAGAAAGGTTGAAGAAATTAGGTTTACATTCGTTAGAGAGACGCAGAGTTAGAGGGGATATGATAGAGGTGTTCAAGTGGGTTAGTGGGATTAACAAAGGGGACATGACAAATGTACTAAAGCTCAGTGATAGCAAAAGAACTCGTACCAATGGTTTCAAATTAGATAAATTTAGTTTCAGGCAAATATTGGTTTGGTAACAGAGTTTTAGATGGGTGGAATGGACTACCAAGTGCTATAGTGGGATCAAAAATGGTAGGGAGCTTTAAGATAAAATTGGATAAGCATATGGACGAGAAGGGTTGGGTGTGAAGGGGGATTAGCCGGGTTGGGCCAATCAGCACTCTGCAGACCCCCGTAATCCTGCGTTAATCTCTAACCGTTTTGGCAAGATAATCCTCAGGGTATTAGAGTGTTGTGCCTATAATTGGGCTTTGTAATTGGGGTTGTGTGGGACAGGGATCTGCCTTGCTTAGGCCAATCAGCTTTCTGCAGACTCCCATTTTCTTATGTTCTAATGTTCTTACACGGATGGTCAGTAAATTGGCAGATGAAGTTTAAAATTGACAAATGCAAGGTATTAAAGATAGGGAAGATGCATACAAATGTTAAATATAAACTAGCTAATATGGAATTAGAAAACTCAGACTGTGAGAAAGATCTAGGTATGTTTGTTAGCAATTATTTGGAGCATAGTAAACAGTGTATAAGCGATCGTAACAAGGTAAACAGGATTCTCGGGTTCATCTCTATGAGTGTGAGCAACAACTGCTGATGTTATCTTAAAACTTTACTTGTCATTAGTGAAACCCCATATGGATTATGCTGTTCAATTTTGGTGTCCTTATTACAAATGGACATAGATCATCATTGGAGAGAGTACAATGTGGTAAACTATCAATGGAAGTTAAATATTACTAAGCTATAATGAATCAAATAAATCAATCTAAATGAAAACTACTCCATATCTAAATTGAATTCAATCTGAAACAAGCTAATTTATATCCAAAGGTCTCACATAATAAATTTATATATAGGGTAAGGTTATAAGGGTTAATATTAGCCAGGAATTAACTCACCAATAGTTCCACATGGCAATGAGGCAAGGGAGAACGTTTTACCCAATATGGCGGTGGACAATGGGGTACGAGACTTCGGTCCCGAGACACGAGTCAAGTAAAGAAAGAATAAATGACTACATGGGAATGGACATGAATATTATGCTTATCTGTCAGTCAGTCATGGCGTCGATGAGAGCGTCGTGATAGTGTAGCTGTGTGTATTGTGATTAGAGGCACACAAGCACGATCAACTGAGGGCGGAAAATTAGATGTTAACTGGTTGGGGTTCGTGAAGGCTCTGGTGTTCCTCGAAGGCACACCTTGCTGCCTTGGCAAAACGCCAGGAGCCCAAATTATCATACCGCATCTAGGTTGCTCTATACGATAAATTATATTAATATAATACGATAAATTCATATATACTACATAAGACCATGGCAATATTGCTTAATAGCATATTTGGCCTTTTATAACTTAATTTATTTACAATCTTATAATATACGATCTACTCGTCCTACGTCGTGCTGTAAGAGCGATCGTGACGTCACAGAGACATACGAGATCACAAAAGAGTCATATTCTATCGTATTTATACGATACACTCGCCCCACAAAAAAGACCTGAACCCCACCTTAAACCTAAAGTTGCCCAGAGGCTATCTTCTGACGCCACAAGTCGACGGCGCCAGCAGCAGCGCGTCTGGGACGCGTCCCGGTCCGAGAATGATCACCATCAGTAAGAGGTGAGTCGTTCCTTTGAGAATCCTCGGACCCAGCAATAACAGGTGGAGCATCCGATTGCAATGCGGAATCGAGCTCTAAAGCGTACAAACGAGCGATAGGACGAACAGTAGTTCCAGTGGCTGTCTTCGATAGCGCCACCCGCTCTACAGAGTCTGCCCCCTTGTATACCTCCAACACGCGGCCCAATTTCCAGTATAAACAAGTTCTATCTTCTTTAATTAAAACAACTTCACCAACTGTAGGTGCCGTTGGTCTACCAGAGGGAGTAACACTCCTTTCCCTCAATGCTAGCAGATATTCACTAATCCACCGTTTCCTAAAATTCTCTATTATCCTGGATATATACTGGTATCTCTTAGACACCGCTACCTCAGAGTACAACGAGGGATCCTCTAACTCTACTATGGACTGAAAATCAGATGGAAACGCAGTCAATGGTTTTCAATATAGCAAGTGAGCTGGCGTTAATGGTAGTGGTTCTTGCAGGTTGGTGTACACATATGTAAGCGGGCGATCATTCACGACTGCCTCTATCTCTGTGAGGACTGTCGTCAACTCACTCTTCTTTAATAGAGCACGTCCTACAACCGCTCTGAGTCCTGACTTTACTATGCCGACACATCGTTCCCACATTCCACCAAACCAAGGTGCCTTAACTGGAATGAACCTCCATTCGCACTTCTCTCCCAAAAAAATGATGATAGTAGGATCACTACTCATATCCTTTAGATATTTTGATGCTTGGACATAAGTGGGAACATTGTCGCTAAGAATGAGTTGAGGGAATGAACGACGGGCACAAAACCGTCTAAATGCCAGCATAAATTCTTCGCTAGACATATTATCACATAGTTCTAGGTGTACCGCTCGAGACGTTGCAGAGGGAAACAATAATATATAAACCTTCTCATGCTCCCTCGTCGTCAATGCCCCAGTGTAATCTAATCCTACCGCTTGGAAAGGTTCTACGTGCTTTACACAGCATTCAGGTAGGGGTAGAGCTGGTCCAGTTGCATATGGTTTACCTTTTAGTCTCTGGCATATTACACACTTTCTTACTACGCGTCGAGCTACTTGTCGAACTCTGGGTATCCACCATGTGAGACATAAATTTGATATAATATGACATACCCCGTAGTGTTTTACTTCCCTATGTGCACGTATGATCAATAGATCAGTAACGTGATGTCTTGTTGGCATAAGTATAGGGCGGTTTGTGCCGTCTGTTACACCCGACCACTTCAGGCGACCCTCACACCTGATGAGGCCATTGTCTAGGTGCAACCTTAGTTGACGCACTATATTAGGCATTAATGTCTTATTCGAGCTTTTCAAGGATTCTAATTCATTGGAAAAGGTTTCTACTTGAACCCATTTGATCAAAGTTACTTCAGCTGCTTTAAATTCACGAGCATCAATGTTGTGACCCCTGTTGCAGAGTTGGCCCGTTACTTTAAGCTTGAGATTGGATACATATCGCAATACCCAAGCTACAACTCTGACTAGTTTATTATAGTCACCGAATCTTGCTCACTCTATGATAGGACCCGGTGGCTCTTTTGGTTGGGCGGTAACTGCCACTGTTTCCAGTGGCAGAAGTCCCTCACCAACAGCATGCCATATCGTCCATTCACTTTCATGGAGCAGCCACCTTGAACCATGCCACCACAATTCGGACTTCACTAGCTGTCTAGCCGTTATACCCCTAGTTATGAGATCACTAGGGTTTTCCTTTGTATTTACATAATGATAAGCAACATCTGGCAAAAGGGCTCTAATCTCATCTACCCTATTCCACACATAAACTGGCAGAGACTTCTTGCTATGTATCCAGTTGAGTGCGACCTGACTATCGCACCAAACGTGAACGATTTCAATATTTCATTCGCTCTCGTATGCTGCACGTACATGTTGCACCAGACGTGCTAATAGCAGCATGACAGTCAATTCCATTTTAGGGATAGTTACCTTTCAACCGGGGCTACCTTGGCCCGGGCTGTAAGAAAATGTGCCCCAAATGAAGTAACAACATATATGGCTACCCCGTATGCCGTGGCGCTAGCATCGCAAAACGTGTGTAACGTAACGTCACCGAACGCCGCCACTTTACGAGGTATAGGTTTAGTAAATAGGATGGCATATTCATTCAACAACAATGTCCCTTGGTCATTCAGGTCCTCGGGCAAACTGTCATCCCATCCTATTTTACGTCTCCAAACTTCCTGCATTAGAATCCTAGCTCTTATGGTAACGGGTAATGCTAGACCCAAAGGATAACAAAAAATTGCGCAACTTTGCTCAACAGACTTCTTTTGGTGTGCGCTCCTGTCTGCTGAGCAAAAGACCTTGTTTGAAAAGTTAGTATGTCATGTTTAGGTTGCCAGATCATCCCCAAATTTCTGGACTTTTCCTGGTTAAGAGATGCCGTACCGTCCACCTGTATTAAACTCTGTAGATCTTCACTATTAGTAACCCACTCGCAGAGAAATAGATGTGCATCCGCAAACAATCTGCGTGCTTGACAGTATGCATATAACAAATCATCCTGACTATCGCTAGAACCCTGCAAATTGTCAATATATAATCTGTGAGATATTTTACTTGTGTCCTCATGAGTGTCAGCTAGATGTTTTCTGATTGTGGCATTTAACAAAAACTGTGAGCACGTGGCCCCAAAGAGTACAACCCGAAAACGGTATATTATGATTGGACTTTCAGAGTCGCTAATATCGCTGAACCAAAGAAAGCGGGTAACATCTCTATCTTCCTCCTTTAGCTTGACCATCAAGAATGCTTTCTCGATGTCACTGGTATAGGCGTACTTTCCCAGCCTAAACCGCAATAGATGTTGGGACAGGTCCGACACCATGGACGGACCTGTCAACAGGCAGTCATTTAGACTGGGTTGTTGACCTTGGTGGGCAGAACAGTCATACACCACCCGTATTGGTGTGGTGACGCTGTCTTTCCTTACCCCATGATGGGCCAGATAGTGAACCCTACCCTTCTTAAACGGTTCCTTGACATCGACTCTCTCAATAAAGCCCCTATCTTCATAACTCCGAAATACATCGTCATACGCCTGGCGCTTGCTCGGTTCGTTAGACAATTTACGCTGTAATGCGCGCAAGCGACCTAATGCCAAACCATGGATGGTAGGCAGGCTTATCTCACTGTTCTTCCAGGGAAACTAACTATATATTTCTTGTCTGAGGCACAGTAGCACACAGACTCGTCAAACCTTTGTAGCGCAACTTCCGAGTCATAATCAGTCTCCATAGGATTAATACCTATGTGATCCAATCTCCACAGTCGTTCCAGGTCGAACTCGGCAGCCATCTTAGGGTCACTAGGTTGGGAATTCTCCCTTCCTAACTCCTCTGCCGTGGTTACATTGACTCTATATATCGAGACCGTGTCGACCAGGACCTTTGACTGTGTAGTATGCACCTTTCCGCTCATGCAATATCCAAATTGAGTGGGGATTAAAATTACACCACACATCTTTTTAAATCCAGGGTATACTAATTCATAATAATGATCCACACCAAGTAGAACATGCACCTCACTCTGATTTCCCATGGGATCTGACAAGTTAACCCCTATGCTACATAATGCGTGTTCCACCTTCTTCACACCTACAGATACATATTCTGGTAGGGTGTCTACTACGATACAAGTCATAAAGTACCGGTTTTTACGGTAGAAATATGAAATCTCCGCTATCTCGTAGTCTTGCTTATCAGTAACCCCTGTGAAGCCCTGTAATCGAAGAGTCTCAGCGCCTACGATTCGGTGCTTCAGTCCCACCAGTACGGACCTCTTTATAAAGGAACATTGAGACCCCTGATCTTGAAGTAACCGACAAACTTTGTTACTGTCATTACCTTCCATGGGAATCTGTATTGTGGGCAATATAGTGGTGTCTTGCGTGCTACCTAGTGCCACAGTTGTAGTACCCTCTGTTTTGACGTCTTTGACTTTATCTGTAGTAGGACATAACTTATCAAAGTGATGTCCTTTGCAGTGGCGACAGGGCCTTAAGTATGTAGCAGTACATTGTCCCTGCTTACCATGTTCCTTACTTAGATAACCTACACATAGCTTCAATCTTTTCACCTGTGCTAGTTTTGTCTCATTTGTTGGGTATTTTACGCAGAAACTCCATTTATGTTTGTTGTTACATAGCTTACATAGAATCTGAGCAGGTTTCTTATACGCACCCTCTTTCTTTTCTTTAGTCCCCACTGTCATGCTTACTGTTCCCCTCTTCTCCACATTCTCACTCCCTCCCGACACATACATTCTCCCTTTGTTCAACTGTAGATTATTGATTTCCTTACTGAACTGAGTTTTGAACTCCCCCAGCTCAAATGATCTTACCTTATCAAGTATTGCCATAGGAAGCTTCTGACGCAAGATAATGACTATCATTTCCTGCGTGGTAAGCCCTAGGGTGTCTAGCGATCGAGTATGGCACTCCATATTTGCCCTGAAGTTTGTCAACTCATCAACCTTATACTGTGGTTCTGCGAGCCTTAACAAGGCAACGACATGGGCCATCTTCAACTGCTCTTTATCCCCGTATGTGGACTCTAATAAGTGTACCGCTTCAAGATACCTACCACCCACTACTGCAAAACCCTCTATTAAATGTAAGGCCTCTCCTTCCATTTGTCCCTTCAGATAGTGAAACTTGCGGACATTATCCAAAGTGGATTCATGAACCGTAGATCGAAATACGTCCCAAAAAGCTAACCACTCAGTCAACTTGCCCCCAAATGTCGGAAGATTGAGCTTTGGGAGGTGTACAGTATGTTTTGGGTCAGCTCTTCTATGGGCCTCATTATCGCCTCCCTTCTTACTTGCGACAGCACGCTGTAATATGTACTTCGCTCTAAAGACAGGTTCATCATAGAGGGCGCGATTATCACACTCTGTAACTATCTCTTCCTCCTCTGTCATGTCTGCCACAATCACCTCACTCAGAGCCATAATACGACCGTGGGTAGCCTGGACGTTTTCTAATCTAGCCTCCAATTCCTCTAGTTCAGCAGTAGTGATGAAAGTGTTGACATCCACAATTAGCCTATTTAATACTCCCCGAAGTCCCGCCCTTTGATTTTTAGGGGCTTTGACCAGCACCCCACTAGACGGTGTCTCTTAATTGTCTTTATTCATTTTGCATGTGAGCCTATAGGCTATGTATCTAAGTGTTATGTTACAAAGACAACGACCAAATAATAGTCTAATTAAGAGACGCCGACCGGCGGACTTCTATGTTATGGAGAAAAAATAGTACACTAAATAGTAATACCTATTAATGGATCACATTGAACAAGAAAAAAATGTTAGGTCAGGTCATATGTCACAGGAAGTCCGAAACGGAAAAGAAAATTATTGGGGAAAGATGATGGGTGGGATGCAGGACTTAGGCAGGCGCAACGATGTGACCCTGCATTCCGGCTCTAACCATCGCTTGGCTAGCCTTGCCAGTTTATCATAGAGTTGTTCCTGCATCCTGTTATATGTCCCTTTTTTTTTTTTTTTTTTTTTTTTTAAAAGAGACAATGAACGGAGGAAGGAAAAACACAGCTAAAACAAAAAGGTCCATGTGCCTAAAGGCATCCTCCATTCATAAAATGTTTGTAACAACTGGATTTAAACTTTTGTAGATTGTAAGTTTGTGGAAAGCAATTCGAGGGAAGTGAATTCCAAAGAGTAGTAGCTCTGGGGATAAATGAATTCTGATAAGCAGAAGTCCTGCATTGTGGAGGAGAAAGTGTAAATTCATGGGCGCTCTCAGCTGCCCTAGTTCTACGGGGGAAGATGTGGAGAGGCAGCACAATTGAAGCAAGTTCCTCGGAACAATTGCTGTGAAAATATCTGTAGACTAATGCAAGGGATGCAACGTTTCTTCGTATGGATAATGTAGGAAGGTCCTGTGTGATTGCAGGGTTGTTGATTAATCTAATAGCTTTATTTTGAATTTTGTCCAACTGCCTCAATGCAACCACTCCACTTTCACCCCACAGAGGTGAACAGTAATCCATCTGAAAACGCACATGACTTTTATATATCACGGCCAACTGCTCGTCAGTGAAGAATTCTCGAACTCTGTACAGGAGTCCCAGTTTTTTAGAGGCATTCTTAGCAATGCCTCTAACATAATGTGTCCAGCTAAAGTTAGTAGTTAATGTTACACCGAGAATGTCAATACTAGGGGAAGTGGGAATATTTACATCATTCAAAAAATATATGGGAGTCAGTGAGATTCTGTCGGTTAGAAAATTGAATGTACTTGGTTTTCTGTGCATTAAAGGAAACTAGATTATTTTGTCCCCATCCATTAATTCTAGAAAGGTCCTGGTTCAGAGAAATTGCAGTGTTTATTTTTGAATTTATAAGATCGGGTTGGGTGAAAGAATTGGTAAATGTGAAGGAACTGTGGAGTGTTGAGTCATCTGCGTAGGAATGTATTGGATTATGAGTGGTAGATATGAGATCATTGATATGAATGAGGAACAGAATTGGGGCCAAAACTGATCCCTGGGGAACACCAGCATTTATTGAGTGAAATTGAGAATAAAGGCCATCTACCATTACACGTATTTTTCTGTTATGAAGATAAGAAGAAATTAGTGGAACTAGGCTAATGATGCAAGGCCGTAGTGTGACATCTTCGACAATAAGGATTGATGCCAGACTCTATCAAATGCCTTTGATATATCCAGTGCTATTGTATGTGTTTCACCATGTTGGTCTGTAGCTTGGTTGATTTGATGCATAAGAAGGCAAAGCATGTCTGCAGTTGATCGACATCGTCTAAAACCATATTGCCTATCACTGATTAATTTATTATTCTCAAGATGCTTAATTATGTGATTATTTAATATAATTTCAAAGACTTTACCAAGAGTGGAAGTTATAGCTATTGGTCTGTAGTTTGATGGATCTGAAGAGGCACCTTTTTTAGGAACTGGATGGATGTTTGCTTCTTTCCAGGGTACTGAGAAGCATGAGGTATGAGTACACAGACGGAAAGTTTTGCCAATACAGGAGCGAGCACCAAGGAGCAATTCTTAAGTACTATTGGAGGAATTTCATCTGGACCAGGAGCCTTATCTACCGAGAGATTCTGCAAAATAGTTTTGACATGTCTGGTGTGGATCTTAAGTGAGGGAATTTCAGGCGAATTAAAATTAAGTACAGGGACATCTTGATTTATTTCATCTAAGGTTGAGTTGGTGGAGAAAATATCCGCAAGAAGGTTAGCTTTACCTCGTGGGTCACTTACAAGATTGCCAGTCGGAGATTTTAATGGTGGAATGGATGAAGCAGTAGTGAAGTTGGATTTAAATGAGTTAAGAGTAGACCAAAATATTTTGTTATCATTTGGATTATTTAGAAGTTTATTTGCCTGCATGTGGATAAAGTTTGATTTAGTTAGGTTTAATACAGTTTTGGCATGATTTCTGATGTTTCTAAAGTAATTAACCCTCTCCGACATATGACGCGATTTTGAGCCTATTAGGGATACTTTAAAGCCTTTGTTACCATCAGGGGTATTTAGAAACCTTCAGTTTAGGTACTTCAACCTCTGCAGTTGTGTTTGAGTTAGCTGTGGGCAGAAAACTAATTTTGGAGAGGTAATTATAAGAGTGAGAGAACTCTATTTCTTATTGAAAATCTGGCAACCTCTGTGTCATATGAGTCTGAAGGGGTTAAAGGCTTCATGTGTTTTTGATCTTGTGTATGCATTGTAGGCTATTGCTTTTTGTTCAGTTACTCTAGCACAATTATGGTCAAACCATTTAGGTGAATTAGATCTTTTACTGTACTTTTGATGAGGAATAAAAGTTTCCATTCCAATTTTTACAAAATCTTGTATGTGGCTCAAGGTGGAGTGTGCATCATCTTGTTCATTGCCTTAAAAATCCCTTACTGGTAGCCAATTCCCGGGACTGGGCACCATTGTGGTAAACTATCAATGGAAGTTAAATATTACTAAACTATAATGAATAAAATAAATAAATCTAAATGAAAACTACTCCATATCTAAATTGAATTCAATCTGAAACAAGCTAATTTATATCCAAAGGTCTCACATAATAAATTTATATATAGGGTAAGGTTATAAGGGTTAATATTAGCCAGGAATTAACTCACCAATAGTTCCACGTGGCAATGAGGCAAGGGAGAACGTTGTCGGGAATAGGGTAATGATCCCGACAGGTTTAGGTCCAATAGAACATTTGAATTTGGCGGTATCGTATCGCATGTACGATTTCGGCTGGTTCTTTGTGTATTGTAGTTTATTCTTAAGTTAGGTTAAATATTAACTGTAATGTATAAATACCTACATCAGCTCTAGATGTATTATGAAACCAAGTTATGGGTTATAATTATTATGAGCCGGCAGCCATATGTAATTTCGCGAAGCGATCGGACGCCGGCCCTTTAGTCTCTCAATCAACACCATACAGCCAACATCTCCTCCCCCGGCTCTGACTCAACCCACAGTTCACCATGTGCTACAAATATTAATCTATAATAATATTAACAATAGTCCTACATCACCAGTCCTCTAAGCTAAGTTCATTGTATCGATATTGTATTATGTGAATATTCCTACATGTCATGCAATTGAATTAGCCGCGTATGGGGGACTGGATTACACCCATCGAATACCTCGTTGGTAATTATATTATAACTATTTGTTGGGATATTTCATGTACCAGTGATATGTAATTTAACCTCTCTATCTAAATTCCCGACAAATAATGGTCCTTCGTGCCCTAAGGCTTCTTTACCGTAGTACCGTTTTGTTTGCTACCTTGACGCTTGTGGGCTTACAAATGGCTGCCGCCTCGCGCGTTGTTAGGCCGACTGCCGTTCCCTAGTTTAGACCCAGCTTCTTCCCTCCTGTTTTTTTAGCATTTAGACGCCATCCCTATCTTTTTTGTGGCTAGTTTCCAGATTTTTTGGGCGTGTGTTCCTTGGCCTTTTTATGGTGGGTTAGCTGGGCTGGTGATTGGGGTAGGGGTAATTTCGTCGGGCACCATTTCGCGCTAGTAGGCAAAGCTAGGCTAGGCAGGCTAGGCATGCAGGTGTCTGTGGTAGCTGTTCATTTCGCTTTGGTGGTGTGCCTGTGGTGTTCATGGTGTTTTATCATGTGACTCATTTAATTAAATTTTGCCGGTGGGGAGGGTTCTCATGTGACCTTTTATATTTCAATTTCATAATAGCCTAGGCCTAGTTGCTTACAGTGGCGGTCATGAGTGTCGGTCTTTGTTAATTCCTAAGCGATTGACAGTTAATAGTCAGACCTCATGATTGTCGCTTAACCAACTGGGCTTACCTATAAGGGGCTTACAATAATTAGTGCTTCACCTTACCCTTTCTTTTAATGGATTTAGTATTTATTTGTTTTGTCTAGTTAGATAATTTCCTTTCGATAGTTTATATTAAGGGGGATGTAAGTATTATGTAATTCTTTTTGAGTACAATTCTTAAGTAATGGGGGTTTGCCGCTGTTGATTCCTAAGCGATTAACGGTTTGTAGTCTGACCTCATTGTTGTTGTTGTTGCTTAAAATTAGACCTTAACGATGACAGATTTAAAGAAACTTAAGATTCTTAAGGGAGGGATGAAGGGAAGTTTAAATAGATGTTTAAAGAGATCTTGATGAATTTTTAATAAGTGCCACGGCTGATCAAATAAAGGGTAAATTCGCTACTGTTACTAAATCGCTAGCTACTTATGATAGTTATGCTCAGCAGGTATATGGTTTATTGACAGTTACTGACGATGTGGAAGAAGAAATGTCGGCAGATCTTGAGTACTTTGAGAATGTTAATACAGCCTTAGCCAGACTATCTTCCACCCAAGAATCAACCTCTGTTAAGGATACCGGTACACCAAAGGCAACTGGTGTTAACCTGCCGAAGCTTACTTTGCCTACCTTTTCCGGGGATTCGGCTACCTGGACTGGATTTTGGGATATTTTTGAGTGTTCCGTCCATCATAATAAAACACTCACATCCATCCAAAGGTTCACCTATCTCCGTGGTCAATTGAAAGGGGAGGCATTGAAGTTGATCGATGGGTACAAGCTAGAAGCAACCAGCTATGAGTCTGCAGTGGAGTTGCTGAAGAGAACTTACGGGAGAGTGGAAGTCATCAAGACCGCGTTAATTACTAAGTTCTTCACGCTAGATCCTCCATGCTATGATGTGACGGCCCTAAAGGAGTACTATGCCTCCTTTGAGAGCCTCCTCCGATCTATAGAGACAATGGCCGTCACCAAGGAGGAGATATTTAGTGTGAATATCTTGAATAATATACCCTCTCCCCTAAGGGAAATCTTAAGACGACAACTAAGCGACTCTCCACTAAACTTGGAAGCGTTGGTGCAGGTGTACCAGACTGAAGTCTTCAATATGGAGAGTACTGGACACTACCGACAAGTGGAGATGTCGCCATCTACTGCAGCTTTCCCGGTACAGACTTCTCCTAAACAGAAAAGGCCAATATCATTAGGTTGTAAGTTGTGCAGTGTCCACGGTCATCTGTGGTACCAGTGTCCTAAGTATCCTAAGGCTACACAGAAGATTGGTCAGACTAAATCGCTTAGGTTTTGTACCAGCTGTCTGGCAAGAGACCACTTCAACAGTACTTGCACCAATTCCTACATCAAACCTTGTAAGTATTGCAAGGGGAAACATTGGTTTTCCCTTTGCACCCAGTCTGATCGGCACGACGGCAAAGAAAAGGGGAGAACCCCCAAAGAGTCACATGAGAAAAGTAACAGCGAGGGTGATAAAGTATCTGCCATGTCCATTGCTTCTCGAGAATGTCAATTGCTTCCTACTATGATGCTGCCAGTAGTGGGGAGTAATAATAATACTATAATGACGCGCACCTTACTTGACCAGTGCTCACAGAGGTCATTCGTTCTGCAGTCATCATTACCCCAGCTCAAGTGTACCAGCAAGGGTCAAGAGAATTTGCGTCTCCATGGTTTCACTGGTGAAGTAGATTCCAGTGACTATGATATAGTGGAGATTTCCTATGTTTATAGAAAAAAGGTATGTCCCATCAAGGCTGTTGTGGTTGACACACTACCCAGTTTCCAGAGCTGGGCACTTTAGCCAACACTTCCGCAAATAGCCAATTCCGCCATGGCAGAAGTGTCATTTTGTTGGCGAATTAGCGTTGGCGCCAAAAGGGCTGCCTATTTGCGGGTTTGAAGCTCTGGAAAGTACCTCCATGTTGCAAACCTCGAGTCCGCAAAATAAAAATTCCAGCCGCCAGCCAGCCCTGGGCCGCTCCTGCAGCTCCAACCAAAAAAAGTCATGTGACCAAGCCAACTACCTGCGTACTGGAATCTAGGCCTATACAATGTATACATCGGCTCTTCACGTTTGTTCACTTACTTAGCAAGCGTCGAGCTAACACCTACAACACACAGCAGTCCAAGAGTTCCAACCTGCTAGCACTTCAAATTTGTTTATATTTTCGGCCTATTGAAGTGAACAAGGAGTCTACCATCATGCCTACCGCAGCTGCCAACAGCATGGGGAGCACTTCACCACGATCATCCGACAGTGATGCTGCAGAGATCGAGGACCTAAGCCACCCCTGGCCCCACCTAGAAACCTTCTATGGGCCTGTAATTACCAAGAAGATGTCTCTGGAGAAGGGCTTTATAACTTTATAATATAGCCTAATTTAAGATTATAAAGTTAGGCTATCGTTAATTTGATTGATAGCCTGTTAATTTTTAACCTAAACTAATGTTAATAGGCTACCCTAATCCCATCAAAATGCCTCAAAGCATGTAGGCCTAGGCTAAGTCTAACTTCTATATAGGCTAGGCTATATAGCCTAGGCCTAGGTCTATAATCACTAATCCCATCAAATGCCTCAAAGCATGTAGGCTAAATATTGCATGTTCTAACTTATAAATATAGCCTAGGCCTATAGGCTAATTACTAATATAAGTAATTTTATTAGGCTAGGCCTAGGCTACCCTAATCCTATCAAAATGCCTCAAAGCATGTAGGCTAAATAATATTGCATTTTCTAACTTCTATATATATAGGCTAGCCTAGGTCTAGGCTATAATCAGTCAATCACTAATTCCATCAAAATGCCTCAAAGCATGTAGGCTAAATATTGCATGTTCTAACTTCTATATATATAGCCTAGGTCTAGGCTATAATCACTAATTCCATCAAAATGCTTCAAAACATGTAGGCTAAATATTGCATGTTCTAACTTCTATATATAATATATAGCCTAGGCCTAGGTCTAGGCTATAATCAGTCACTAATTCCATCAAAATGTCTCAAAGCATGTAGGCCTAGGCTAAATATTGCATGTTCTAACTTCTATGTATAGGCCTAGGCCTATAATCACACTCATTTTATTAGTGTCAAGTAGAAAGTGTTAATTTTGAAAGTATCATATACTGTAGGCCTAGACTAAATTTAGCCTACAATAAAATTTTATTTAATTTTGATCTGAAGCTAGGCCTTTATTCTGAGCATTAAAATTAATAGGCCTAGGCTACTTTCTATTAAATTACTTAATCTATCTAAAGTAGACCTATCTAGGCATATATAGCCTATTGCCATTCCCAAAGGGGGGCCCTCGAATAAATCGCCTCCTTGCACCTCTGTGATCCGGCGTACCTCCTCCTGAATGGTGCGGAATTGCGAATACTGATTATTACTGAAGCACTCTCCCCATAAACAAGTTGCCCCAACATATTACTGCCCATGTGGACAAACTAAGTGGCCTATGCTATATATATTAACCCTTTCACTGCGGGTGACGTTCTGGAATGTTTTGGCAATTTACAGCAATTTCCAAGCTTTAAAAGCCTGTATGTATATCCTTGAGGTCCATGGAAGTTGGGCAACATTATATTTAAGTAAATATCTATATTTATTGACATTAGAGATTGAATTTATTGATTTACCCTTGATTCTGTAGGCTAGTTTAAATTTAAAATTTATAAAAAACAGTTTGCATTTGCATATTTGCATTTGAGGACTAGAAATTTCACAAGGTTTGCACATTTGTGTTTGCTGAAGTTATGTTCTGGGTTTGCTGATTTGTGTTTGCTGATCTGACTTTTTGTTTGTGGTGCCCAGCTCTGCCAGTTTCTATATAACATCAGAGATTCAACCACATTTGAAATATCTCAGAAGCAAGGGTTATAAACTGGCTGATGATCAACTCTCTGCTAACAATGGTATTATGCTACTGGTCGGAGCTGATTATTATTACGACCTGGTTCACCCTGGATATCGGCGGGTAGATAAGCTTATAATGCTCCCCACGATCCAAGGGTATGCCATTACTGGATCCTATGCCACTTCCTCTCAAGACACACAAGTGGAGGTGGTTACGGTCCTCAAGGTAGCAGTAAGCCCCATAGATAAATATATTAGGCCAAATGTGCCTGATAATACATGTACTGATATAGATAAGCTATGGGACTTGGACAATATTGGAATTGACCCACATGAACTTGATCGTGAGTCCAAGCTAGCGTTAAGCTCGTATGAAGATACTGTAACGTATGACTCTGGCAGAGGTCAGTATGTGGTAAGGCTCCCTTGGAATGATAACAAGAGTAAATTACCTACTAATTTCCATCTAGCACTTGGTAGGTTACGTGGCCTTCAGAAGCAGTTTGTCAAGGATCCAAGTTATTGCGAGACTTATGCGGCAGTTTTAGCCGAGCAGGTACAACGTGGATTTGTGGAGAGAGTAGATCTCAACGAGTATGGGGATAACATCCATTACCTTGCTCACCATGGGATTAAAAAGGACAGTTCCACCACTCCTGTTCGTATTGTGTATGACTGCTCTGCTAAATCCAGTGATCGCTCCTATAGCCTGAATGATTGTCTGTACACGGGTCCGTCCCTGGTCTCTGATCTAGCGCAAATTATGTTGCGCTTCAGATGTCATAAGTTTGCATGGGTCGCCGATATTGAGAAGGCCTTCCTGATGCTTCAACTCCATCGTGAAGACAGGGACTCGACAAGATTTTTATGGCCACGTGACCCAATGGATCTAGATTCAGAGTATCTGGTCTACAGGTTCAGAGTCGTCTTATTCGGGGCGACCTGTTCCCAGTTCCTTCTCAACGCTACTATCTTGCGTCATCTTGAGGAGGCTGGACTAGATCCTGACTTCAAGAATGAGATCAAGCAGGGGATCTATGTGGACAATCTTCAAGGCACCGGAGACAATGAAGATTTATTGCTCAAGAAATGCTGGGAGATCCGCGATATATTTGCCAAGGCTCATCTATACATGAGAGAATGGGCCACTAATAGTGATCTTTTGAAAGTTCAATTTACTTCTGACGGTGTAGCTACTGAGGATAGTGAGGTGAAGTTTTTAGGTCACAAATGGGACACTACCACAGATTGTATATCCTTCTGTCACACCCCATGCGGCAGCGAGCTTATGACCAAGCGGAACTGCTTAAGCTTGTCAGCGAAGTTGTTTGATCCCCTAGGTTTTTTGCTGTCTGTAACAATCCGTGCTCGTATGTTTTTACAGCAACTGTGGCGGCTAAAACTAGATTGGGACACGCCCCTCCCGACTGAGTTACAAGATACTTGGCGGTTGATTCGGTCGGACCTTTCCACATGTTGCAAGGTCCAACTTCCTCATCAGGTTATTAGTGGTCAACAGGTGGATCTATATGCCTTTTCTGATGCTAGTAATAGTGCGTACGGTACTGCCATATACATATGCAATGGTAGTGAAGCGACGCTGGCTATAGCGAAGGCCAAAGTAGCCCCTATAAAGAAGATTACAGTTCCTAAATTAGAACTTACTGCATTGCTTCTGTCTGCTCGTCTAATAAAGTTTACACTGGATGCTTATACAGACATACTACAGATTAATAACGTCTATGTCTGGAGCGACAGTCAAATAGCGCTTTGATGGGTACACAGCCAGAAAGTATTACCTGTTTATGTTTCTAATCGCACTGATGAGATTCATGACTTAGTTCCTACAGCTACATTTCGCTATGTGAGCACCAGGGATAACCCCAGTGACATAATTTCCCGGGGGTTCTCGGCGCAGCAGTTTATGTTGTCCTCTATTTGGTGGCATGGACCTCCATGGCTTTCATCTCCAACTGAATGGCCTCAGGATTTCAGGGAATGCATGTCTGATCCTTCAAGTCGGCCCCAAGATGATGTGTTAAGTAGTTCGAATGTGAGTACTATACATCAGGATAACAAGTTGGTAGAATGGGAACGTTACGGCAGCTATGATCAAGTAATACGGGTATTTGCATGGATATACCGTTTCATTAACAACATGAGAAGTCGGGCTCACGGGTCTTTCCTTAGTGAAGATTCGAAGCATATCAGACTCCATGAATTGAGATCAGCAGAAGCAAAACTAATATGTTTAGTACAAAGGGAATCTTATCCTACTGAACATCAAATCCTGAGCAAGGAGTCAAAGGCCAAACCCAAACTTAATGAGGCAGCTAGGATTATATATGGAAGGAGGCATAATTAAGTGTAGAGGCAGGATACAAAAGGCGGACATTATTGATTCTGCGAAATATCCTGTCCTCCTTAGCTCCTCTCATTTGATTACCAAACTGTTGATTCACCAATGCCATAGGACCTGCCTACATTTTGGCATAAATTATGTTCTGGCATATATGCGACAACGTTGGTGGATCCCTAAGATGCGACAAGCAATTAAAGGGATCCACAATAGCTGTACTATCTGTAAAAGATTACAGGGTAAGTCTTACTCCCCAGTTGATCTACCTCCCTTGCCTGAGTTCAGGGTACAAAGGACTGAACCATTTCAGGTAACCGGGGTAGACTACACCGGAGCGATTCATGTCAGAGAATCGCCCGGTAATATCATAAAGGTATATGCCGTCCTATTCACATGTGCGGTAACCAGAGCGATTCATATTGAATTGATTGACGACCTATCCAGTGAGGGTTTTTTGCATACTCTAAGACGCTTTGCAGGCCGCAATGGTTTCCCTCAAATTATTATGAGCGATAATGCGACTTGTTTTGTCGGGGCCTCTAAATATCTCCAGAGTTTAATGGATGACCCGCAGGTTGTGGCTACCCTCACTGGAAAGGGTTGTCAGTGGAGATTTATACCAGCACGTGCACCATGGTTTGGGGCGATTTGGGAGAGAACTATCGGTATCGTCAAATCTGCCATGAAGAAGGTATTAGGAAGGGCACTGGTGACCAGACGGGAGTTGCAAACCATCTTAATAGAAATTGAGATGTCAGTCAACGACAGGCCCTTGACCTATACCTCGGCAGATGTTGATGACCTCTTACCCATTTCGCCTTCTATGCTAACACGTGGACGAACCCTTAATACCTTTCCTAGATCGTCCGTAAATGACGAAGATCTGCATGACCCTACGTTCGGCAATGCTGACGCCACACGTCGTCGCTTCCAGTATGTAAACAAGGTGTCCGACGATCTATGGAAACGGTGGACCCAAGAATATTTGCTGTCTCTTCGCGAGCGTCACTCTCATAAGATCAAAGGGATGAATCAACGATGGCCTCATATCGGGGATATCGTTCTGATTCATGATGAGCGTCCTAGGTTATTTTGGAAGCTTGGGAGGATTATCGATTTGTTCCAGGGCATTGATGGTCTTATAAGGGTTGCTAGAATACGAACTTCGACTGGGGTTACTACTCGCCCAGTCATAAGGTTATATCCCTTGGAGCAGGATGTAGAACTGCCGGATGATCCTGGCGTCTCTACTGATACCCCTCCGCGGGAGAGTGCTGGTGACAGTGCTCTTCAAGCTGAGGCAGCTGATGATGAGAAGGATGATCCTCCTCAGGCTTCAGGTGGCGCTCGTCCCAAAAGGAGGGCGGCTATGAGTTCCGTGGATGTTTGGAGATCAAAGATCCAACAAGGTGATCTTTGACTACGATGTCCTTTTTTTTGCTCTCTGTATATAGCTCCTGTATATCATTTTTGGTGGCGGGCAATATGTCGGGAATAAGGTAATGATCCCGACAGGTTTAGGTCCAATAGAACATTTGAATTTGGCGGTATCGTATCGCATGTACGATTTCGGCTGGTTCTTTGTGTATTGTAGTTTATTCTTAAGTTAGGTTAAATATTAACTGTAATGTATAAATATCTACATCAGCTCTAGATGTATTATGAAACCAAGTTATGGGTTATAATTATTATGAGCCGGCAGCCATATGTAATTTCGCGAAGCGATCGGACGCCGGCCCTTTAGTCTCTCAATCAACACCATACAGCCAACATCTCCTCCCCGGCTCTGACTCAACCCCCAGTTCACCATGTGCTACAAATATTAATCTATAACAATATTAACAACAGTCCTACATCACCAGTCCTCTAAGCTAAGTTCATTGTATCGATATTGTATTATGTGAACATTCCTACATGTCATGCAATTGAATTAGCCGCGTATGGGGGACTGGATTACACCCATCGAATACCTCGTTGGTAATTATATTATAACTATTTGTTGGGATATTTCATGTACCAGTGATATGTAATTTAACCTCTATCTAAATTCCCGACAAACGTTTTACCCAATATGGCGGTGGACAATGGGGTACGAGACTTCGGTCGGTCCCGAGACACGAGTCAAGTTAAAGAAAGAATAAATGATTACATGGGAATGGACATGAATATTATGCTTATCTGTCAGTCAGTCATGGCGTCGATGAGAGCATCGTGATGGTATTGCTGTATGTGTATTGTGATTAGAGGCGCAAAAGCACGATCAACTGAGGGCGGAAAATTAGATGTTAACTGGTTGGTGTTCATGAAAGCTCTGGTGTTCCTCGAAGGTACACCTTGCTGCCTTGGCAAAACGCCAAGGAGCCCAAATTATCATACCGCATCTAGGTTGCTCTATACGATAAATTATATTAATATATACGATAAATTCATATATACTACATAAGACTATGGCAATATTGCTTAATAACATATTAGGCCTTTTATAACTTAACTTATTTACAATCTTATAATATACGATCTACTCGTCCTACGTCGTGCTGTAGGAGCGATCGTGACGTCACAGAGACATACGAGATCACAAAAGAGTCATATTTTATCGTATTTATACGATAACAACGTAGAATGACAAAAATTATCCATAATATTAGAAATCTTCCGTATGAAGAAAGGTTGAACAAATTAGGCTTACATTCGTTAGAGAGACGCTGAGTTAGAGGAGATATGATAGAGGTGTTCAAGTGGGTTAGTGGGATTAATAAAGGGGACATGAACAAAGTACTAAAGCTCAGTGATAGCGAAAGAACTCGAACAAATGGTTTCAAATTAGATACATTTAGTTTCAGAAAAGATATTGGCAAATATTGGTTTGGTAACAGAGTTGTAGATAGGTACCAAGTGCTATAGTGGGATCAAGAACGATAGGGAGCTTTAAGATAAAATTAGATAGGCATATGGTCGAGATGGGTTGGGTGTGAGGGGGATCTGTCAGGTGTGGGCCAATCGGCGCTCTGTAGACCACGTTTTCTGACCTCTGACCTTTTCGGTGAGGTCAGTCCTAATGGTGTTAGTGAGCTGGGCTTTATAAGCCCAGCTTCTAAGGCCTTATAATTAGGGTCGGGTGTGAGAGGGATCTGCCTTGTTTGGGCCAATCGGCTTTCTGCAGACTCCCATTTTCTTATGTTATCTACCACTATGTAGAAAATAATAATATTACAGAAGGTCATAAACTACCACTATAAAAAAATCGAATCCAATATTATGACATGTTAACTGCTTTACACCCTATAGGTGTTAGATTTTGAATAACTAGCCATTTTGAAGGTTTTAAGTGGGGGTACATCGATTGTTTCTAGGCCCTCTTCTCCCTCATTTATATCTCCATTAGTTTTGAGATTTTAAGACCTTTCAGCCCATTTCGTTGTCTATATTAAGACCTTTCGTGTCGTTTAGATGTCGATAAATTTCCTGGTGAGTGACAGCAAATCTGTAATTCAGGAGAAGCCAGCCTTCGGCTGGGAAATTCTTCTACCGAAAAATGTACAAAATAATCTCGAAAGGGGATCTTGAAGATGTTTTAATTTGTTTAAGCATGATTGAGGCCTAGGATATGTATGTGTGTATGTCTATATATACACAGGCGTACCCCATTGCTGGGAATGACCGACTCGAGACAGAGCCCGAACAGAAACAACATTCAAGGGTTCTATTTCTCAGTGTCTGGGACCACTTTCAAGTTCCCTCGCCCCTTTTTCTGTCTCGATGAGTAGGAGAATTATATATATATATATACATATATATATAGATATTTAATAGTGGCCCCTCCATCATTGACGATCTGCCTATTAATATAATAGTCTCCATTCAACACCCGCGTCAGCCATTTTGAATCTACCGCCGCAGGCATGAACAGAGTATTCCTCACAAGTGTAATGCAACTTCTCGTATGGAGTCGTCTATAGATTGGGTACCCACTACGAAAAAAAATCGTAAAAAATAAGAGAAGAAAAAGATTTTTTTAACTTAAACAATTTTATAACACGCTTTCCATTTTGTGTGGATTTCTTGCGTTGTGGCAACCCAGCCGCTCCTCGCCAGGCGGCCATAACCTCCTTCTCTTCCCCGCGCGCAACCAAGTCAGGTGTGTCTCGCCTGCGCTGCTTCATTCATCGTTCACTCAGTTTCTCGTGAGTCCTTGCTCATTTGTATATATCTGAGTTGTATTGAACAGGGTCTAGGACTAGCTAGCAAAGGCTACCCGTTGGTTGCCCGCAGGAAGTGTTAAATTAGGGTACTTTCAGGCGCGTACGTGTTCTCCAAGTCAGTCGCCACGTGTGTTTTCTCTTGTGTTTGCGCGCCTTAGCTGTTGAATATTTCTAGTTACCAGGCTAGTTTTTCATCGCAGAAGGTCTTCAGTCCAGTGTGTTGGGCCTAGGAGCCTTGTGTTTCTTCAATGTTAGCAGACGCTCCAGTTTAAGGATTGTCTCCCGTGGTGTGGGATCTTCTGGTGTTTGAGCCTGCTCCCAGGGCCCTCTCGTGGGCCTCTTCCCCTCGTGCTGTGGGTGTGTTATCTTCAGGGTTTAGTCTTTCTTCCAACAGGTAAGGATTACTGATACCTAGTGGTTAGCCACATTAAGGTTGTTCTTAGGGTTTAGGGGGGCTCTGTTATTATATGATATTTATATTATGCCCCTCCCCCCCTCCTCCCTTTTTTATTCTGTGATCTCGGGTTCGAGTTTCATCTCGTTCCTGGAGTTCTCGGAGTCATTTCGTTTTGTGTGGGGTTGTTTTGGGTTCAGGTTTAGTAGTCTTGTGCTCTTGACTGTTTTTTACCTTGTTCCTTGGCCCGCCGGCCCTCCGTCTTTGTACTCGGTCCGGCTACCGCTGCGCTGGCGTGCATGGGCTTATGTTTTCCCCTCCTTTTTGCCTACATAGTGTACCACTACCCTCCCTGCCGGCGGTCGTGCAAGGGCCGGCGGAAGGAGGACGGTTGTGCAACCGTCTTTGATTAAGACTCGCCCTGTGATGAACCAGTTCACCCCGCCGGCCCGGCGGCTCAGTTGGGGTGGGTTGACTTGCTAGTTTTTTCCCTCCCACTACATCCGGCGGCACAGTTGCGTAACAAAGATTTAGCAGTGTCTAGCTAGCACGCAGTTGCAGGATGACGCTCGCTAGATGTCCACTTAGGGCCAGTGACTCATGTCATAGGTAAGCAGTCACATGTGACTTCCCCCTGATTGAAAAGGGCGAGGGGTTTGAATACGACAACGTCCTGGAGGCGAGAAAACGGTTGGGTTGTGGCTCACCAATTTTTTCGTCGCCGGGGAGTAAGTAGGATGTTATTATCACCTCTCAGGTTATCCTTATGAGCATTGATTCCTGGAAATGTCTATTTCCAGACTCTTCATATCCGGAGCAGCACAGCTGAGGAGGAACTGTCCCCGGCAGGGAGGGGAGTCAGTAACCATGCCTAACTTTTGGATTTGCTCTACACCTACTTGTTTATCTGTCCCAGTAGCGGCGCACAGGTTGTGCATCCGCTGTGATATTTCTTTGGACAAGACTACCTTTTCATGGACTGCCAGTAAATGTCCAGTTTGCTTGGACCTTTTCTATGAATGGCTAGACAACCAAGATATGTCTTGCTTATTAATGTTGATTGAGATTAAGGCTAAATTCGAATCTTACGCTGCAAGGGTGGCTAATACTGAATTATTCTGCGACACAGCAGAGTTAATGAGGATCATTCGCCTGTACTCCTTTGATGATCCCTTAGTCTGTCAGGCTACTGTTCCGTCTCTACCCAATTCAAACCTTGCTTCCCCCTATTCATCTGAGTCCTCTGTCGGTTACACCCCTCCCCACACTCAGAGAGCTCGCTCTGAATGGCCGGAGATGGTACTTCCGACTCAAATGGACTCACCTCAACGACTCCGTCAGAAGGCGTCAAGTGTGGAACATCTACCTGTCGTGCCTCCAAAGTTGGCAAAATTATGTGACAGTATAGTGGGCAAGTTTATACAGAAGAGAAAGGCTCTCTAAGCCTCGTTCGCCCGACCACCTTGCTAGCGTTTAGTATGGTTCACATAGCCTTGCTTAGGGGACGATATCGACGTTTGCTTTTAATTCTTTATTGTTATAATGAGGTTTACTATTACTTACTATAAGTTGTCAGTCGTATGTAACCTAAACAACTAAATCACTTCAGCATTAAATCAATACAATCTGAACACCGATAATTATTATAAAGAATCTATTACGTTTGAGATGTCCAGTTAACTATATTAATTAAATTCACACATATTATAGGGATATTCATACTACAATGAAACACTTGTTAGATAGTTTTGTCATTTACTTAGCTTAGTTAATCCTATACGCATTTCTATTAAAGATCACTTTTGCCAAAAGGCACTCGTTGGTAATTATAATACCCATTGTTTAATAAGAACTATACTCTATATAAGTAACTATAATCTTTGTATCTGTACTTTCATTGTCTCTTGTTTCTTTTGTTGCCACATGATTCAGAATTAACCACTTAACATTTTCTGATTTTACTTACGTTTAGAAGTATGAAGGAAGCCATGGTGTGGCTTTAAGTGCGAGGCCAGGGATACAGTTGCACGCAAACCCTGTCCTCTCTCTGCTGTGTCTGGTAGAAGTCTGTGAGCTCTTTCTAACTCTTTTTAAGTTTCGAGGCTAGCCTTGGCTAGAAAGGGGAGTGGTTACTTGAAGGTTGGTTCTAAACTTTGAACCAATCATGCACAATTACTTTGTCTCTAACCAATGAATATACCTTAGGGGTGTGACTTACTCTGTCCTACTCCAATGGCTAGTTTGTGGATAGTGACTAGGGGAGGGGTTTAATTACTTTGACCAATCAAATATGCTCTGAAAAGTATCCATTGGGCATGGCTTAATACGTTGACCAACCAGAGTGTATCTCAAAGTACTCTAGGTGTGGCTAGGTCACGTTGCATGATGCTCTAGTTATATAAAAGGGTCATCTTAATAAATAAAGGTCAATGTTTGTCTGTTTGTCAGTTACCCTACCTTTGTTACTAAACTCCTCCCACAGTTTTGGGGCCAGGTTGGAGTGTGGGGCACCGTTGGAAAGCCCAGGCTTTGGAGATGGTTTTAGGCGAGTTTAGTGGAAATCAGAGACACTTTTGTTTAATACAATTTTCGGCAGAACTTATGTAGTATACGGGAGCGAAAAAAATGCGAAAAAAAAATTGCCGTTTGGGGCAGAAGGAGGCCTCCGATCGAAAAGGTGTATGGAACGAAAGTTGTTCGCAGCTCCCCAAAATGGGGGTACGGATGAGGTCAGATCCAAAATCGGAGGTCATTTAGCGGCCGAAATCGAGGTCGCCGTTTAATGAGGCACAGGGAGGTCGAGGCCGGTGATTATGGTAGTAGTAGTATTGTGATGATTGTGGTAGTAGTGATTGATGATGGTGATTATGGTAGTCGAATTTAAACCCGGGCAACGCCGGGTACCCCTCCTAGTTCTATATATGGTGAAAGTATGGGCCTCTGACCTAAACTCTGAGAGGCACTGTGTTCCTTAAAAGGGGAAGAGGCCTCTACAACGTAACATTGGTCTGGTAAACCTCGACAATTATTACCTTTGCTCACTCCTTATGAGAGTGGCTTAGATGTATATTGTATGAATTGTATAATGTATACCTTGTATAATGTATAACTGAATACTAACATGCATATACATGAACATATAAAATCCTTTGGTAATCATTTGGTTATATAGGTATTTCATTAAATATATAAAGGAATAAGTTCACTTGTGTCTATATATAAGTCACTTGTGTCTATTCACTATTCTCTAAAGTTTATTGGTGATTTCCTCTCGTTTCTGAATGTCATGTTTCTTCCTTAATGACCAGCGTAATGGGAGGCGAGGTAATGAGGTGAGGTGATAGGTTCACCACATACCGGCTAATGTGCGCAAGTTGTCCTGTCCGCGGCACACCGGCAAGGCATCGGACACCCAGGATAGCCCCCTCATCTAGATGTGTAAGTCAGCATCACCACCGGTTCTCTCGACATCCGCTCCGACGCCGCCGGTGGTTTTCCCCGGTTCCGGCGGAGCGAGTGCCGAGCAACCCCCACCGGCCATGAGGGTTAGACCAAGAGTTAGGGTAAGACTACAAGGGTCTAAGTTAGTGCTATACATACATACATACATAACATTTTAAGACTGAGTGGTCCACACATAAGTGCAGTTTCAGTCTCTTGTCCTAATGGCGGCATTCCAGGCAACCCTGTTAAGGGCTGCTTCACTTGTCAAGTTCTTGGATTTGAGATCGGCGCGTATAGTCCGATCCCAGGTCTTCCTCGGTCCACCCCTTGGTGCAGCTCCCTCCACAATCACAGACCTGCATTTTTTCACCCAATTTTGTTCATCCATTCTCTCCACATGTCCATACCATCCCAGTCTACTTGTACGCATCACCTTGCTAATACTCTTTATACCTAAACGTCTCCTCAGCTCAAACATTTGTTATTCTATCCTGTAGCCTGGCCCCACACATCCATCTCACCATTCTCATCTCATTACGCTCCATTCTGTTGACATCCTCTACTTTAACGTCCCATGTTTCTGAGGCATACGTCATTGCACTTCTAACACATGAAGCATACACCTTTCTCTTCAGGGGGAGAGGCATTCTTTTCATGGTCAGGATTGGCATCAATTCTCTGAACTTCCCCCAGCCACACCTAATTCTAGCAACAGTGGCAGCCTCGGCCCCACCACCGGCAGAGATGGTATCTCCGAGGTAACAAAACTTGTTCACCAGCTCCAAAGACTCATTTCCAAAATTCACAGCCACAGGATCATCACTTAACACAAGCTCGCCTTTGCACACTACGCACTCAAATTTCTCTATTTCTGACTTATCCTTCGGCAGGGGCCACTTTATTCTACTACAGCGCTTACTCCCATGGTGTACCCAACATCAACAGATGCTACATTGAATTGAGTTAACGCCCACTCCCTTTCCACACACTGCACATGGGTATGCACCGCTCTTTTCCACATTGTCTCGTCTCAATCTACAATGCATAACCTTGGTTTTGTTAATATTGACTCTTAAACCCTTGCTCGCCATGCCCTCTCTCCACTCTCTGAATTTGGCCTCAGCATCTTTCATACTGTCAGCTATTAGGACTAAATCGTCTGCATAAAACAGTTCCAACGGGAGTCCGCCTCTAAAAACTCTAGACAGTGCCTCCAAGACCATAATAATCACAAACAAATTTACCAGGCGGTAAAATTGGGCTTCATATGGCTCCGGCGCCTGACATGGTCCAAGGTCATGATACAACGGCGGGAATAGTCACGTCGACGAGGCCGGAAACCAGTAACACGAGCACAGTAGCTCCTACCTGTAGGTCAGAGTCTGTCCCTGCAGCCCAAACTAGGGTGGACACTGGTTTAAGTACAAGTCCACGAGAGGAGGGTCTAAAACCCTCCCGATGTGACAGTCAGGCTTCGGGGTCACGCACGGTAAAGCCACCGGAAATAGTTCTTCACCCAATAACTCTGCAGGATGAAGGTACGGAACTAATAGAACCAAGTCCAATGGTACAGGAAAAGGGACCAACATCGACCAGGAAGGTAAAATCTAGGTCCCTCAAACGGCAAAGATCCCAATGTGTTACGGTGCAGCAGTTAGATGATTTATTGTACAAGGTCCTACAACAATGTGCTACTTCCAAGCGCCCTGGGGATCATACTGAAGTAACGGTCACCCCACCACATGGATCTGTGCCTGTCACCTCGCCGGACGATGAGATTGTGTTCTTACATTCGTTTCCTCCCAATCCCCAGTCACAAACCTCTAACGTACTACCGGGACAGGGTCCACTCCGTCCCCTGTCACCAACCACAATCGGTGTGATTCCAGACCCTGCTATGCCAGCAGCTGTGGCACTGTCTACCTTAAGAATCTCCGGCGATAGTAATCGCGCGGTGGGCTTACAGACCGGGTCCTGGGTTACACCGAAAGTGGTCAAGGGGACCCAATCAGGTGTAAACAGTCCCAATCAGTTGTCACCAACTAGCAATCTGGCACGTAACGCGGCGGAAACACAGATCGTTTCGGGCACGCGACCTAAAGCCAGTCCCTCCAAAATTACTATAGCGAGTCTTTCGGCGGCGGAACCCTTGAAGCTTCCGCCGGATCCCGTTATGATTTTTGGCTCTGACCCCATTGCTCCACTCCCCCCGGCTCCGTCACAAAGGGAAAATAAGTTTCAGGGTACTATAGAACCGGGTAAGCTGTGGCTCCCGGTTACCTTGTCTAAGACAGGGGACAGGCACAGATCCACCTATGGTGAGGTTCCAGTACCACCGGACTGGTCCATTGAAGTAAATAGACATCAAACTTTTCGGGCCAAAGACGCCCAAGGAAAAGTCATAGGGGTCCCTATTATAACAATACCTAACTCTACTAGTTATCAGTATTTTGTGTATGAGCCAAGGCGACTTGCCCCTCCTCCCCCAGATGTTCCTAGTTGCTCTGCTGGCTCTAGGACCGACGATAACGATCTTTCTAGTGACTCCATTAGCCCTCAGGCCAACAATAACGATCATTTTCCGAGGTTGATTGAACCACGGCTAACCTTTACAACTCGTTCTCAACTCGAGCAAAGGGAATTAAATCTGGGAGAGGTGGGACATGGCCCATGGGTGCTCTGGGGTCAAGAAGTCCAACAGTTTGCTATTGACATAACGACCAATGTTTCCCTACCAATTCCACCCCGTGCCATATGGAGTTTGACTTGCTGAGGCCACAGCCAGGCAGAGTCCCACGAGCTATATTTGAGTCCTCATTGCCCCTCAGCTCCTTTCTTAACTCCAGGCTCTATTGAACTCAAACGGGAGTTCCTAGTAAGGGATAACGCCCACCGGAAGTTTATTGGTTTTCTGCTCACTAGAGACACAGCTCAGGCCATTGCTAAACCAATGCCCAATCCGCCGGGACATCGGGAGGAAACTATTAGAGCTTTTCAACAGTACCTCCTGCCGAACCCAGTGGGTTCACTGAGGGATATCCGAACAGCCTTGTTTGAGGCAGTCCGAGCCAGACAGCTTCTCAGACTCCATATGGTGCAAGGGGTGCCCGAGAATGTTTATTATAGGGTTATTTTTTCCCCAATCCTAACAGCATCTATGGTGGATTCACAAACTCAAAGAGATGTAAACATGATGCTTAGGGTGGCATCACACTAGGTGATCTTTAGCTGCGAATACGATAATGGCCAACGACGTGCGGTGACTACCGGTTATCACACTGTAATACCCGCTTGTTGGTTTTGGGGTTTTTTCCTCCCAGCTTTTGGAAGGCTACCTCGTCCCAAAAGCCCCCTTTTGTAGATCTCTCTCCCTACACCGCGCTCTGGTACAGGGTTCCGAGGTCTACATTACCCTTACATGAACACCCAGGCCATGCCAAGGGTCATTGCTATGCTTCCGGGCCGCGTCCCGGCACAGTAGACTGGTTTTTACACCTTTGCTCCGGCGGTAACCTACCTTAAAATTGACAGGCGTCGGATATCTTCCGGCACCCGTCACACCACCCGCAGGGGGGGAAGGGGGGGGGTGGGCCCGGGTCAGCGACACAGGCTGTAGCATTACCACCCCCCCCCCCCCCCCCCCCCCCCCCCCCCCGGGGCCTGCCTACGGCCAGGTTTTCGGCTTCACAGCCAGCCAAGGCCAGTGTAACTAATGTAGGGCACACTCACAATGTGAGGGAGGCGACGGGTAATCGTTCTACAAGATGGGTGGGTGTTTTTTTATTCTCACTAGCTTAGTTAAGACTCCCCGCCGGTCGTTGGCCAAAGTTGTCCGAATACTCTACTGTACGACGTCTGGTAACTCATTGAGTGACACATGTTTCAACTAAGGTAAAATTGTGGTGATTCGCCATGGGTATCTGGTCACCTAGTTGTTTAGACAGAAATGAACGAATAAGGGTACATCTTGGGTATTATGGTCACGGGGCAAAATGGGACCCTGTGTCCCTAACACAAATATATTTTTTTTTAAAGTTAACTAAGTCATAAAATGAAAGTTTTTCTAGTTTAACTCCTCCACGAGGCATAGCAGGAACCTGACGACTTTCTGGTATGCAACAGGTCTTGGTCACAGATGGCACGGTATTTGATACAGTTCTCACCTCATAGTAAAACTGCTATAATTTCTTCGGGGATATACATACGGTCGGATCGAGTAATACCCTTAGGTCATATGAGACCACCAGTAATTTTGATTACCATGCCGACCTCTCCCCTCCTGCAGTTTCCGGGGGGTCTCGACACTCTTGCTATGCCTCTCACTTATTCTGTGTTAATTCTCATCTGGTCCCCTCCCCCCATCCCGGAGGGGGGGGGGGGGGGGGAGACCAAAACTTTTCTATTTTTCTCCCGCCGGTGGCATGAGTAGCTTAGGCTCGGAGAACCATTGAGGACTAGTATACCAGTAAGGGAAGGTCACATTAGTTGCCTCAGTCATACTTGTCAAGGCTCGACCCTTGTGGTTAGTTTGTCCCCCCATCATACGTTCTTGTGGTTCCGTAAGGACCCCTTTCCGGTAGTACTGGCAGCAACCAATGTTGCTAGCCTAGTCAGATGAAGCTCGGCTATACATTCCCTCCGGTTTTTCCGGTGGTCAGCAGTCATGTCAGTAACAGACTTAGAAAACAGCGAATAGGTCATCAGGATGTCCTGTGGTTCATAGGCTATCAGCCCACTCCTAGCCGGAGCAAGGTGAATGATTAAGTTGTCCAACATCATACCTCCGCTTAGGGCCTTAGGCAGACTCATCTCCAAGGGAACGGATTAAGGCACCGCTTCCCCTCTTACACGTTTTGTTCTCTCCTTTCTGGTCCCCGGCCAGTTAAAGTGTTCCGCCGCCCAGAGAGGATTCGACAACCAAAGAGCTGCCCGAGCAGGAGATAGCATTCAGTGTATCGGACCTATTACGGTTCACTGTTTTCCGTAACATGTACATAACTTCCTCCCTGTTAGTGGGAGGGCAAGCGGATCCTTGGGTGCTATAGGAGAGAGCCTACAACGGCTACTTGTTAACTCCCCCATTTATGTACCTTACTTAGGATTACCCTACAGCAGTGGTTTCCGTCACAAAAAGAGTACCCCCCCCCTACCATTATTTGTATCAGATATAAGTATGTCGGCGGGGTCTTCCCCTCCTTTATTGTTTGCTCAAGAAAGATTGTCGGGCTTCGACTTTTCGTGATGATAGCCATTCGCAGGCGCTTAGGAGGTCCCTTACGGCTGAGGAGCTACTGGTCATTGTGATATTAGTTTAAACCCTTAGGGGACGGAAGGGGGGGGGGGGGATGAGAGTGTCACAATATACCCTCAAAACCTTCTCCGCCGGAAACGGACTCCTCCGCCGGGAGGGACCTCTGGCGCAGCAGATATGAAGCCAAATGAAAGCTCACATGTTGGTGTTTTCTTTTTTTTCTATCATTATGTAAAATGAAAGGCTCTGTTAAAGCCATTGAATAGTTTTAGTTGTATTTAAGATCATTCTTCTTTAATAGTTACAACTATGCAAGCTCTGATTGAGAATGAATCTGGTCAGGAAATGTTAGTTTTATGCCAGATAATAAACTATGTATAGTCTACAGTTTGTATAGTGATAAGGGAGCCAGGAATGTCTTGTCAAATCACTATCAAATAGAATCTCGAGTTGAGGTTATGTTTTTCTTCCAGGGAGTAGATCTTCTTCGAAGTAACGCACTGCTCCCATCACTTTTATATTTTTATATATATTTTATATTGTATGCTAACAATAAACACTTATTCTGTTATACGAATTCAGACTTTACCTTATGGTTCTGAGGTTTAGGATATTATTACGATTGTTCCCCTCCAGTCTTGGGAATTCAGGCAAATCGTCAATGATGGAGGGGCCACTATTAAATTATAGGTTTGATTCCCGGAGGGAAGTAATGAAAACCTAATATTTAGTAGGGGCCCCGTAATCATTGACGATGTAGGGCCCTCCCATCCATCCCCTTCCCATTCGCTGAAATATCTTGGTTGTTATCTTGATATAGCAGTTAAGGAGGTTATGGCCGCCTGGCGAGGAGCGGCTGGGTTGCCACAACAAAAGAAATCCACCGAAAATGGAAAGTGTGTTATAACATTGTTTAAGTTAATTTTTTTCTTTTTCTTCTCTTATTTTTTACGAAGTTTTTTCGTAGTGGGTACCCGATCTATACACGACTCCATACGAGAAGTTGCGTTACACTTGTGAGAAATATTCTGTTCATCCCCGCGGCGGTAGATTCAAAACGGCTGACGCGGGTGTTGAATGGAGACTATTATAAAAAATAGGCAGATCGTCAATGATTACGGGGCCCCTACTAAATATTAGGTTTTCATTAATTTCCCCCGGGAAGGACCAAATGGTCCTTATTAGGCTACTTGTTATATACAGTATATATATATATATATATATATATATATATATATATATACAGTATATATATATATATATATATATATATATATATATATATATATATACATATATATACTGTATATAACAAGTAGCCTAATAAGGACCATTTGGTATGCTGTTGCTCGTCTTCCTTTGTATTCCTTTGTAATCTACTTTAGAAGGCCTTATGTAATCTCTGCCTCTTAGAGATCAACATTAAACGTCTCCGTGGTATCAAGCTGCTGTAACTTGCTAGGTGTCAGAATGTCTGTAGAGTGTCTGTAGTCATAGTGCAAAGCTCTGTATCTACATATCATTTTATGAACGTATCAGCCAGTTGTGGTGCATCATGTGTTTATCTCTGTCTCATTTAGTATAATGATATATATATTTTTATTTAATTTAATTTTTTTCCATCTTTGTCTTCAGCTTAGGAATTGTCTCTCATAATCAAGGGGTCTTCAATAAATGAATTCTGCCGTACAATACAACAGGTCTTTAAGTTAACCATTTCAGTCAGTGACGCCAAGTTTTTATACATTTTGGCTACTACTAGGAGAATTTACTTAACTTAGCAAGGACCTCTAAAAAATGAGTTAACTATACAATTAACCTCTAACCCCCATAGATTCTTCCAAACCCCAGTGGAAACATACTTATGTAAGCCAAATATAATATACTGAATGGGTTTCTTTTGTCCAATACTAAGTTATTCCAGTCAGGGTAGGCATGAGCTCTTGTATTCCCACGGTTAAGCCTTGCCTTTACACAACCTTACACCTTGTCTTATCAACCCTCTCCTGTTCGCAATCAACAGAAGCCAAAGGTGCACATACACTGTCAGAGTGGAGTATGTATTTAGAACACATACAATGTAGCACAGTTGATGCATGTAATCAGTGTGTTTATGTAGCCCTTCCAACACATTCCTCGGTATTTGGAACACATGTACGATTCTTATTGAAAATACAGCATTTATTTGGAATAATAAATGTATTCTGTAAATAATGTTCGATTATGTATTGAAGATCGTTGCTGTTTATTCGATGTCATTTTTCGAAGACAGCAATTTACTTATAAGAAAAATATATGTTGGCTAAATTCCTTTGGGAATAATGCAAAACTAGTTTCGTAGGCTAATATTTAAGTTATTTCAGAAAGATGACTGCTCTCATCCCTCCAACTATCTTCCAATTACTCTTACTTCTTGCCTCTTTAATGTTTTCGAATATATATTTAATTCAAAATGTTCTAAGCATTTGTCTTCCCATAATCTATGTTTCTGATTGCCAGTATGGCTTCCTTAGGGGCCACTCTACTGGTGATCTCCTTTCCTATGTTACTAACTCTTGGTCATCCTCCTTTCGGGACTTCAGTGAGACCTTTGCTATTGCAATAGACGCATCGAAAGGATTAAATAGAGTCTGGCACAAATCTCTAATTTCTAAATTACCCTCCTCAACTTTCTATCCATCCATCTGTGTCTTTATCTCAAGTTTCCTTTCTGGCCGTTTCATAGCTACGATTGTGGACAACCATCATTCACTTCCTCAACCTGTCAACTCAGGTGTTCCTCAAGGTTCTGTTCTGACTCCAGTTCTATTTCTAATAAAAGATAAATAAAGATTCATTAATGATCTTCTCAATTGTACCTCTAGTCCTATCTACTCATATACTGATGACTCTATCTTGCACTATTTAACTAGTTTTCCACAGCAACCCACCACTAAATTAATACAAAACTCTTGTGATGAAGCCATAACACGCTCATCTTCTGATCTATCAAATATATCTGATTGGGGTGGAGAAAATTCATGTTACTATCAATGTTTCTAAAACCCAAGTTGTCCATCTATCTATTCATCACAATCTTCCACATAACTATCCCTTACTCTTCAATAATACACAAATCAACGCTTCATCTTCTCTCAATATTCTTGGTGCTTCTTTTTCTTGTAACCTATCTTGGAATGATCAAATTACCACACTTGCTAAAACAACTTCCCAGAAGTTAGATGTGCTCAACCCTCTCCGTGAGTTCTTTCCCCCAAGCACAGGGAATTAGTGCGCACATGTATCAAGTATTGTTCACATGACTGGGAGGTTCCACCTGTAATGCACTTCTCAAAGGGGTAAAGCCAAACACATTTCATCTCATCAATTCACCTCCTACTATTTCCCTACAATCTCTCTCTATATGCCACAATGTTGCATTTACTATTACAATAATCAATGTAATTCAGAGCTTGTTCTATGTATACCTCCTCCCTTACGGAGAGTAGGGGGCACCCAACTTTCAACACTTTCATACCCCTATTCTGTTAAACTGTCTAACCCAAGAGTGAACCGAGTTTCCCAGTTTTTCTTCTAACCTTCTTGCGGATATTTTCTCCACCAACTCAACCTTAGATGAAATAAATCAAGATGTCCCTTTACTTAATTTTAATTCGCCTGAAATTCCCTCACTTAAGATCCACACCAGACATGTCAAAACTATTTTGCAGAATCTCTCCGTAGATAAGGCTCCTGGTCCAGATGAAATTCCTCCAATAGTACTTAAGAATTGCTCCTTGGTGCTCGCTCCTGTATTGGCAAATTTTTTCCGTCTATGTACTCATACCTCATGCTTCCCAGTACCCTGGAAAGAAGCAAACATCCATCCAGTTCCTAAAAAAGGTGCCTCTTCAGATCCATCAAACTACAGACCAATAGCTATAACTTCCACTTTTGGTAGAGTCTTTGAAATTTTATTAAATAATCACATAATTAAGCATCTTGAGAATAATAAATTAATCAGTGATAGGCAATATGGTTTTAGACGATGTCGATCAACTGTAGACATTCTTTGCCTTCTTACGCATCAAATCAACCAAGCTACAGACCAACATGGTGAAACACATACCTTACCTTTGGATACCTTTGGATGTGTTCGCCGCTCCTCTAGCGGCACCAAGGAGCGCGACGCCCCTCGTTATGGGTGGTGATTTGGTGCAGTAGACTGTTTGAAGCGACAGCTCGCTCCCTTGCGAGGATGGGCTCGTCTGGCACTTTTTGCAGTTCGACATCTAGGGCTCTCTTGAAGTTGTCTAACGAGATGTCCCTCATGTCTCTTACTCGCCGTGGGAGTTTGTTGAAGACGTGGGCCTCTGTGTGATAACCAGCCCTCTCGCAGAGAGCCCATAGCACCCCTGTTATTCATCCGGGGGATTTCGCATTCCCAGCCTCCTATCACTGAATTTCATGAATCGGAGTATGTAGGTTTGGTACTAAACCCTCTGCGATTTTCCATGTGTATATTATTAGGTAACGTTCTCTTCTACGTTCCAGTGAGTACAGATTCAGTGCTCTTAAACGCTCCCAATAGTGTAGATGTTTTATCGAACTTATATGTGAAGTGAAATTTCTTTGTACACTCTCTACGTCATTTATTTCACCTGCTTTGTATGGGGATGTTAATACGCTACAGTATTCAAGCCGCGGTAGCACTAGAGATTTGAAGAGCATTATCATAGGTAATTCACCGCGTGTTTTAAAAGTACGCAGAATCCAACCCGTTAGACGTTTCGCAGCCGCCACTTTGACCTGGTTATGTACTTTGAAACTCATATTTTCAGACATTAATACCCCAAAGTCTTTCACACTGTCTTTCCGTTCTATTATGTGGTTAGATTCTGTTAAGTAATTTGTAATTTCTTTAACACCATTATTATCTCCGTACCGTATTAATTGGAATTTTTCCTCATTGAATTGCATGTTGTTTTCCCTGGTCCACTGGAACACTACATTCATGTCTTCCTGCAGTCGGCCCGTGTCCTCTTGTGTGTTTACTATCTTACTTAATTTTGTGTCATCAGCAAAAGACGACACCGTACTGTGTCTGGTGTTGGTATCTATGTCGAAAATTAGTATGAGGAACAGAAGGGGCGCTAGCACTGTTCCTTGGGGCACTGAGCTTTTGACATCCGAAGGCTCAGAAGTGACTTGGTTTACTGCTACCGATTGTTTTCGGTTTACGAGGAAATTGTATATCCACCGTCCGATTTTCCCAGTTATACCTTTTGCTTTCAGTTTGTGGGCTATTATACCATGGTCACATTTACCAATGCCTTAGCAAAATCGGTGTAAATGACATCCACGTTTTTCTTTTCTTCTAGCGCTTTAAGAATTTTGTCATAGTGTTCCAAAAGTTGTGAGAGACATGATCTTCCCGCTCTAAACCCATGTTGACCGGTGTTGTGTAGTTCATTTGCCTCCATGAATGTTGAAATTTTGCTTCGCAGGACTCGCTCGAAAACTTTAATGATGTGAGAGGTTAGAGCTACCGGGCGGTAGTTTTTTGGTAGTGCTTTACTCCCTCCTTTATGCAGTGGGGCAATTATTGCATTTTTCAAGCTATCTGGTATGTCACCAGTGTCTAGACTCCTTCTCCACATTATAGCCAGGGGTTTGAGAGGTTTTCCTTACATTTTTTCATTAGGATCGAATTCCATGAGTCCGGGCCTGGTGCCGAGTGGGATGGCATGTTGGAAATGGCCTCTTCTATGTCTTTTGGACCGAAATCAATATCCAGCATCTGAGGGGTTTCCGTGGGGGAGGTTTCCATGAACAATATATTTTGGTCTCTGATGACTTTTGTTTCATCAGGCTCACTGAATGCCATTTCATACTGCCTGCTTAAGAGTTCGCTCATTTCCTTTTTGTCCCCTGTGAAAGAGCCGTCCCCTTTGCTCAGTGGGCCGATGTTTGATGTTGTTTTAGCCTTTTGTTTGGCGTATGAAAAGAAGTATTTGGAATTTTCCTTTATACCTGCAATAGCTTTCCTCTCCTCTTCCATATGTTGTAGTTCATATGATATTCTTAGCCTTTGTTCAATTTCCACAATTTCTCTATCTATTTCGACCTTTTGCCTATCCTGTAGATTTTGATGTGTGCGTCTTTGTTGGAGTAATTTTCTTCTTCTGTACAGCCTCCTCCTTTCCCGATCTTGTTTGCTTCTTCGTTTTGTTTGTCTTGCAGGTATATGGTGGCTACAGATTTGGGTCATGGTTTCTGATATTAAGACTAGACATTCTGCTGGTGTCAGGTTATCCATTAAATCTTCCCAGTCTATTTCTTCCATTTCTTGATTTACCTCTTCCCACCTAATGTTTTTGTTATTGAAGTTAAATTTACTGAAGGGGCCGGTTTTTGTTCTCGGTTCTGAGGTTGTCTGTACACTTTCTAAGGTTGTTTTGATCTCAATTAATTTATGATCTGAGTATATTGTGTCCGATATGTTAATGCTGTGTACTAGAGAGTCGTTGTTAGTGAAGACCAGGTCTAAGATATTGTTTTCCCGTGTGGGTTCAGCAATATGCTGGGTAAGACTAAAAAAATCACAAAGTTCAAAAAGCTCTCTCGTATTAGTATTTGCTTCTCCGGTGTTATTTGCCACTAACTGGTTTTCTAGTTGTCTCCATTTAATGTTTGGTAGGTTAAAGTCTTCTAGCCATATAATATTTGGTGTTGGGTTCCCCAGGGTTTCCACTTCTGATTTTATTTTGTTGAGCTGGGTTTTGAATTCTTCTCGGGATGAGTCTGGAGGCCTGTATGTAACAATAACTGCTAAATTTAGGGATTCTATTTTAACTCCAAGTATTTCCACCACTTCATTACTGTTATTTAGGAATTCAGTACATATCAGTGAGTCATGTATGTACAAGGCTACACCTCCATGTGATCTATGCGTTCTGTCCGCCCTATGTAGGTTGTAACAAGGAATCCATACCTCACTATCTTCCTGATCTTTAATGTGAGTTTCTGTGAGAGCCGCAAATATAGCGTTTCCTTCTTCTAGCAGGCCCCTAATAAATGGTACTTTGTTCGTGGTTCTATTTTTTAGGCCTTGGATATTTGCAAACAAGATTGGGGAGGGATTGTTTGGAGTACTATGTGTACCTAATAGTCTTCGGGATGTATTGGCCACTCTTGGGAGGCCAGGAGGTGCTCGAGGTGTTGTATGTGCTCTTCCATCTCCCTCAGTCTCTTCATCTTCATCTGCCCTTTCCCTCCTTGCCTTTTTCCTCTGTCTCGTCCTCGCATAGCTAGAGAGTTTTTTGGGCTACCATTCGTGTTAGGTCTAGCATATCTCCAAGTCCCTTTAATATGAAAAGCTGGGCATTTCATATTGTAGCAGGTCTTGTTCTCAAGTGATGTCTTGCAAAGGGATGGGTGGTGATATTTGCAGGTTTTACCAAATCTAAATTTTCCATGACTGGTTATGTTGTTGCAAATTTTGGGATGAGCAAATCTACATGAATTCCCATTATATTCGCCCTTTTGACCAAAGTAGCACCTTCTTTCCAGATAATATCTGCACACTGGTGTAGACAACCCCAGTAGGTGTGGCTGGGGCTGCAAGGGGTTATGTGGTGAGCTAAGTGTGGTTGTGGGTGATAGTGGGCTTGGTGTATGGGTTGGTGAGGCCTGCAGGGGGGTGGAGTTACGGGTCGGTTGTAGGTGGGCAGGTGGCAGTGGTGAGGGGGGAGACGATGTGGAAGGGGAGCCTGATATGGGGGCTTGTTGCATCCTACGTTCATCCTGCAATTTTATTTGATCAACAGCAGTAGGGTGGTCAATGGCCATAGATAGGATTAATGTGGGTGTTTTCTGGGTCTGGGGAGGTGTTGGGAGATGTGCGACAGGGTTTGTGTATATGTAGGGTACGAAAGGTTGTTGTTCGGCAGGCGATGTGTGTTGATGTGCAGGAGGCAATGTGGGCATTATCATGGGAAGGTGTGTGTGTGTGGGTTGTGATATTTGTATGGGCCCTGTGGCCCCAATAGTCCATCCTCTTCAGTGAAAGGTAGCTATGTCTTGGCTATATTTCCGTCTATCTTGTACTTCTGTATTTTCTACAGTCTGTATGACTTGCCATGTGATATCGAAACAACTATCGCAGAAATGGAGGTTCTTCCCTCTTGTATTGTACGCCTCATTTATTGGTGTCAATCCTATGCAAATCCAGTGATATGGTTGCTTGCATATCCGACATGCGGTGCCTTCATGGATGTGTATATTCATCTTACAACTCGTACAGTTGTCTCTGGTAAACATTTTTTTTTTTTTTTTTTCCCACCCACCCTTACATGGGGGAGAGAGAGAGAGAGGGGGGGGGGGGCTTGGAGGACAAGGAGGTGTTTGTTACGCGGTTTGTGGGAGTGTGTGTGGGGGGGGGGGGGGGGGGGGAGTGCCACTCGTTTACCCTCGTTATGTTTAAACTTTAAGTAACTTTAAGTAACACTTTCAATAATTATAACAGAATTCTCACTGCCCTAACCACTTTTCCCGTTTTTGGTCGACTGTTTAACGGAATATACGGCACTCTAGGAAAATAACGAACTTTCCAGGCTACCTACAGTATATAGTAGCTATTTTAATTTTCATATTTTATCTATCAACTTGATTCAACACTGCTCAGGTTCGAATTTTCACCACATTTGAGAAGAGAGAGAGAGAGAGAGAGAGAGAGAGAGGGGGGGGGGGGCTTGGAGGACAAGGAGGTGTTTGTTACGCGGTTTGTGGGGAGTGTGTGTGTGTGTGTGTGTGTGGGGGAGGGGGGGGGGGGGGGAGTGCCACTCGTTTACACTCGTTATGTTTAAACTTTAAGTAACTTTAAGTAACACTTTCAATAATTATCTTATGAAACAGAATTCTCACTGCCCTAACCACTTTTCCCGTTTTTGGTCGACTGTTTAACGGAATATAAGGCACTCTAGGAAAATAACGAACTTTCCAGGCTACCTATACCTGTATAATATAGTATTTATATAGTTATTATTATTATTATCTATCTTAATTTTCATATTTTACCTATCAACTTGATTCAACACTGCTCAGGTTCGAATTTTCACCACATTATAATAATAATAATAATAATAATAAACGGTTTATTAAAGAATGGCAGCCTCATGAGCTGAAAATACACATTTTACAATTTAGTGGATGAACAGGAGATGTACTGATATGAGGATGGTAAGCTTAGTTTACAAACAAAATAAATAAATACAATAATGATGCATGTGCAGAATACAAATTATCATAAAATAACCATGAGAGTAAGTGATATACAGTACATATACACATTTATTTACTTACTCATATACAGAACATACGTATATACACGTACGTGCGCACATACATATACACACATATATAGGAACATAAGAACATGCAGTAAGTGTGCACATGTCCGTATACACAAACGCTCACGTATGCACACAAACATACATACATACAGAAACTGTTTTGGTAAGTCAGGTAAAGAGGGTGCGGGTACTACAATGGGAGGTTAATCCTCAGTAGTGTAGGTGTGTGTGTGTGTGTGTGTGTGTGTGTGTGTGTGTGTGTGTGTGTGTGTGTGTGTGTGTGTGTGACAGAAGGCGAAATATGGAAGAGCTGGGCGTTCTATTGTTAAGGGTGGAAATACATGGATCAAGATACGCGAACACTTAATAATGGATAATGCTTATGCATAGATTTATAATCAGAAGTTGCGCTAGTGAGCAATATGTTCTCGCTCATATGTACGTATATTTATATACATATGTGCATATGACCATATAAGTATAAATACACGTACAGTACATATATATATACCTTATATTCTCAACCGGGCTCGAACCATTGACAGCACGTACACACAGACATACATATACATAAATATATGCACATTACATGCATATATGCTCTTCTCTTATCCTACCTGATACTCTCAGCCGGGCTCGAACCACAAACAGTATACACTATACACATATATATATATACATAAATAACGCATACATACATACACATATACGCACACATACATACACATATACTGCACATACATAGATACATATATACACATATACATAAACAAACTCAAGCAAATACATACATAATTATATTCTAATACACACACGCACACACACTTATGCATATATTATTAAAGGTGGGCGCGTATATATGGTGTGACAGACCGTTATTACACATTATTAATAATATTAACAATGGTTGGGATAGGACTATTTTTATATCTGTCAGTTCTTGCTCTTATTGGTTGGAGTGTGTTGAAATGACGAGCTGCACGTGTAGGTCTAGGGGCGTCTGGTGGAAGTATGTTTCTGTGTCGTGGGTGAACAAGCAGCTTAGATGCAAACTGTTTGAGTGTGTTGTAGTGGTGGGATGAAAGTGCAGGTATGCTAAGGGTGGTGAGAGCTTCCTCGTACCCTGGATATGTGCCACCCAGGATGATCCTGCATGCCCTCCTCTGAACTCTCTCCAGTTGACGTTGTTGTGTTAGGGTTAGAGAGGAGGACCAGGCGGGAGAGGCGTAGGTGAGCTTAGGGAGTATGAAGGTGTTATATATACTCTTCAGCTCATTCTCCGGCGCCCCCAGGGATCTCAACCGCCTTAGCATAAATAACTTGTAAGTGGCGGTCCTGACTGTGGTAGTTACATGTTTCTTCCAGTTCAGTTTGTTGTCCACAGTGATTCCGAGGAGTTTGGTGGACTCAACAAGCTGAAGGGGATGAGGACCAATTGTGACAGTGGGTGGAGGAAGGTCGGTAACGGAAGTGTTGATGTGCATGACCACTGTCTTGTCATGATTGATAGTCACATGATTGTCTGTGGTCCAGGCTTGAAGACGGTCGAGGATGTCTTGTAGGGGGTCATAGTTAGGGGAGGTGTTATCGACAGTAATGCCGACATTTGGTTGCGTGGGAGATCTTTCTCTCCAATAACGTCACTACTAACCTGCGATATGGTCGAGAAATAACCTTCACTGATTAATTTGTTTAAATATTGTTTTTCTCTGTTTGCTATTATTTACGATATTTGTTTTGTCGGTACCCTTTCCTGTCGAGGTTAAGTTTCGCTTTGGTAAAATCGTATAGGGTGAGGGGAGGGGACGTGTCCAGGAGAGCGAGGGGATATATGTGTTTATGGTCTTTGCGGTCACCAAGGGTATTTTGTTTACAGCATACGTCCTGTTCCCAAGCTAAAAGTTAAAAGTTCCCCTGACTTTAATTCTCTGTATTATACTTTCCTAGTTTATTTACATGATATACGATGTTCACTATCACTTTTAACTTAGGCTTCCTATTTTCCCATAGCCCTGTTTGATTTCATAGGACTATATAGCTAACACTTTGCTTTGGGACGTAACGGTTTTTTCTTTCCCTTCTTCTTTCCACCCGCCTTATGGGCCTGCCCTAGGCCTGTCCTAGACCAGCGCCGTGGCACTGCTGTAGGAGTTAACGGATTTTTTCTCCAAAACGCGTATATCTCTCCAGATATTTTATCAATCGGTTCGATTTTGCACTTCACAGAACCGCGACACTACGTTTGTTTTTGTGTGTGATTTTTTGGAAGTTTAATCACCAGTATCCCGCGGGATAGTCGAAAAATCCCGGACCGTGACGGATGTGACCCTCCTCTCTGACTGACTCGTGTCATACAATAGCACTGGATATATCAAAGGCATTTGATAGAGTCTGGCATCAATCCTTATTGTCGAAGATGTAACACTAGGGCCTTGCATCATTAGTTCCACTATTTTCTTCTTATCTTCATAACAGAAAAAATATGTGTAATGGTAGATGGCCTTTATTCTCAATTTCACTCAATAAATGCTGGTGTTCCCCAGGGATCAGTTTTGGCCCCAACTCTGTTCCTCATTCATATCAATGATCTCATATCTACCACTCATAATCCAATACATTCCTACGCAGATGACTCAACACTCCACAGTTCCTTCACATTTACCAATTCTTTCACCCAACCCGATGTTATAAATTCAAAAATAAACACTGCAATTTCTCTGAACCAGGACCTTTCTAAAATTAATGAATGGGGACAAAAGAATCTAGTTTCCTTTAATGCACAGAAAACCAAGTACATCCAATTTTCTAACCGACAGAATCTCACTGACTCCCATATATTTTTTAACCTCTGAAGTGCGCATGGGGGTAATTGGAAACGTCCCCCTGTGCTGACGTATTTGAGGTGTTTCCGTCACTAAAATATTCATTGTGCCATTAATAGCATTAATACTTATCCATATGCGCCTATTATGGGTTGATTATAAAGGTATTAACCTGAAACAACAATAAAACGAGTGAAAACAGCGTTTTTGAATGGTCAAAATCGGAGATATAGCCCGCGAGTTGTATAATGTATGGGTGAGGCAATCTGCTTTCCCGCCAATTTCCCCCAAGGCCACTGAGACACAGTCGATCGATACTCTCTCTCTCTCTCTTGCACTCGCTTGCTATCAGTGATGACCACACCCTCCAATCGGATTTCTAATGTTAGCACGAAAATATACCTCAGAATAAGGGAATAACAGGGAAAATAGGTGATAACTGAAGGAGAGGAGGAAAGTGGGGAAGGAGGGGAGGTAGAGGACTGAGATTTTGCATGGCCCAGGGGCCAAAAAAAAAAAAAATAAAAAAAAAATAAAAAATAAAAAAAAAAAATATTTTCGATGTCAAAAGTTGATTTTTTTTTTCTCTGACTCTTAAGAGTCTCCCCGCAGTGCGCCGGGGGAACTCTTAAGAGTCTCCCCGCAGCTCCCGGGTTAATGATGTAAATATTCCCACTTCTCCTAGTATTGACATTCTCGGTGAAACATTAACTACTAACTTGAGCTGGACACATTATGTTAGAGGCATTGCTAAGAATGCCTCTAAAAAACTGGGACTCCTGTACAGAGTTCGAGAATTCTTCACTGACGAGCAGTTGGCCGTAATATATAAAAGTCATGTGCATTCTCAGATGGATTACTGTTCACCTCTGTGGAGTGGAAGTGGAGTGGTTCCATTGAGGCAGTTGGACAAAATTCAAAATAAAGCTATTAGATTAATTAATAACCCTGCAATCACACAGGACCTTCCTACATTATCCATACGAAGAAACGTTGCATCCCTTGCATTATTCTACAGATATTTTCACAGCAATTGTTCCGAGGAACTTGCTTCAATTGTGCCGCCTCTCCACATCTTTCCCCGTAGAACTAGGGCAGCTGAGAGCGCCCATGAATTTACACTTTCTCCTCCACAATTCAGAACTTCTGCTTATCAAAATTCATTTATCCCTAGAACTACTACTCTTTGGAATTAACTTTCCTCGAGTTGCTTTCCACAAACTTACAATCTACAAAAGTTTAAATCCAGTTATTACAAACATTTTATGAATGGAGGATGCCTTTAGGCACATGGACCTTTTTGTTTTATCTGTGTTTTTCCTTCCTCCGTTCATTGTCTCTTAAAAAAAGAAAAAAAGAAATTAACAAGTTGGGTGTGGAACTCGCTCCATCAATCTGTCTTTCCTGTATCCCATGACTTAAACTGTTTCAAGCTGTGTGTGTCAAGACATTTTGAGTCAAGCGTACCTTGAATTTGGCTCTCTTTCACTCATTCAACTTTTGTTGTTTGTTATTTATTGTATGTTTTTTTCTTCGGGGGGGGGGGGGGGGGGGGATACTAATTAAAATTACGTTAATATATTTTAGTTTTCTTGTTTTCATAGCCAATATTACACTACACACACACCGAGTAGAGGTATTAGGCTAATCATGTAAACTTAATTAAATATATTATATAATTAATTTAGATGCTTATTTAAAATCTGCTAATCTGATTGTCGACTACCAGAAACCCAGAGAAAGTTGATCTCTGGCAGCATGATATACGTGTAACTAGTATTATTAGCCAGATATTATACTGACATATTTCTTCATCATAATAATACATTATGATTGCAGGTTTTTGCAATTTGGAAAAGAAACTGCATGCCTAACCCTACCACTTAGACATATCACAAAGTAACGATTATGTATCATACATACTTTACTTGAAAATTGAAGAACAACATTGATAAATAATACTGAAATGAATAAATAAATATTGTGATAACACGTTTATTGTGTTCATTGTGTTTTGCCTATGGCCAAGCCTGTTTCCCTGACTTATTAGCAGGATCAGCTACATTATTGATTAACTTTTGCATAGACTCACCTGATATACCTGGTCGGATTTACAAACCTTTATCAATCAATTAAGGAGAAATATCTTACCGTAAACTTTGAAATACTAATCTGAATGTTGATATGAATAATTCCTTATATATACAACTAATACAGATATTTAAATGAATGTGTGTATAGAAATCTATTATTAGCCTTTTACCTTGACATTTTGTGATGTTGGATGTTACAAATATTAGTCCATGAGCCAAGACCCGAATTTTGGGATATCGGTACCACCCGGGGTGACTAATTCTCTTAGGTGTTTTTAGCTTGCTACATGTCTCTAGTTTATGTTTTGATATGATAGCCCTTGCACATTGGTAGCTTAATGGTCGTTATCACTTCTTGAATAGACATACCCTACCGAAAATTCCGAAATTTTTTAAAATGTCAAATTTGGGGACAGGAATGCCTAAATGTCAACAAAATGCATATAGTAATTGTCACATTTAATACAAGTCCTGTAAATACACACTAAGCATGCCATGGGCTTGTACATACTATTATGGCAAATTACTACTCCTAAATATCATCTACGTCAGACTCGGAATCTGACTGTTGTGCCACCGGCTCTTCTTCAATAGCCTTGTTTTGACATGTCTGTAACCTGCACATGTCCGTGCATTTTAGACCATTGCTGAGGCAAGTACACTTAGGGAGTTCGCATGACCGCACACACTTGCAAGACAGTAGCTGCATAACAGCATCTGGTGCTGGTGAGCCTCGCATCCAGTTGACGGCAAGCTTACCGTCCTCATCTGTCATCCAACCGCAGTCTGTTGGGTTCGCAACAAATGGCTGGCTCTGAAGACTTCTCCTCCAGATCGCAGCCTGGTAGTTTGCACGCAGTGCATGCATGAAGAGGCAGTCCTCACAAGGAGGGAGTTGACTTGACTCTACCTCTCCACGTCTTGCACAGAACAGCTCATACCGAAGCTTGTTTACCTTAGTTGTGTGGGTAGATGGTAGGTACATGTGGCAGGTGATTTCCTGTAGCTTCTCAAAGAGTTCAGGAGACACTTCCCATGAGCGTCCAAGTTCGTGAAAAGCATGCTGGTATGTCTTGTCCATCTTCACCTGCTTGAGTGTCGTCATCTTCCCTCGGCCAGCGAATGCACTGACGGTATCACAGCCTGTAAAGGCATGCATACCAATCAATGAATCACACACGCTGCCTCCCAGTGTGCGGCTCAGTGTGGTGATATCCAGGAATCTTGTCCGGTTCTTCGTCCCGCACTTCTGGAACAGATGGGATCTTGTGGCACATGCCAAGACACAACACCATGACGTCTGTATCTTCTGCAGTGATGATGACAGACTTGTTCCCAGATTCTGCTGCATGAAGTGCATGGAGAAGAAGGCGTGTGTCTGCTTCTTCTTGAGTTGACTTAAGCTCAGGAGCCTCTTCCCACTGCTCTTTGGTGATCTTGAAGCAGCGCTGCTCACATGTGACATACAGCTCCTTGTCCTTGAGCTTCTCCCTGTGCTGTGGTGCCTTCCATTCTTCTACCAAGAACTTGATAAGACTTGCCTTGTTGGAGGAACTACCGAGTAACTTTCTCCACTGCTGGATGTTGTGCCCAGGTTGAATGTTCTTGAAATGAATTCCTGTGCCTGCACTTCTTTTGGCTCGTTCTGCATCCTTGATGGATGTCTCCTTGTAGATATCAAACACAACATCAATGCGCCTGCTCTTAGCACCTTCATGAACAGCGTGACTCAGTGCTGTACCTGCAAGCTGTGAAAAAGTTTTGTCGTTTCCCTTCAGTTTGTGGACCAGGCTCATCCCATCAATTATGGTAGCAGAGGGCTCGGGTATCACTTCTGCAGGAGAAACATTCCTCTCTAACTCCTTTGCGAGGGCAGCCTTGTTGGTCTTGCGGAGAGACCCATCACCGCTGGCAAGTGCCCAAGGCAAAGGCCCCAGGGGATGAGCCAAGACATCACTCATTTTGAGCTTTCTGTTCTCGGCAACAAGGATCATCTGGCCAAATAGGTTCCTGTCAGCCTTTAAGATAACCTCCTTGGCATGGTCTTGTGAGCGTGGCTTCATTCTGATGTTAGTGAACGTTCTCAGTTTCGTCTTCGTCATCGTGTCATGAAACTGTATAGTTGGCGTATCGATCTCCAGGCGCTCTTCCTTGAAGGCTTGATATGCATCCTCTCCTATTCTGTAGGCCCCTAGAAGGTCTTTGACAACTTCTGGTGGTGCCATAGTCGCAGTTGACAAACTGACAAGATCTTCTTGCTCTGCGTTGAAGGGGTTCAACCAGCTGGTCTCCATCAGTTGAACTAAAGATTGGACATCGGCCTCATCTCTTCTAATCCTGGGCATCTGTAGGTCTGGGTGGCTGAAGTCAGTATACTTTTGGCCTACTACCATAGTCCTGAGCTGCCTTAAGTACCTGCTGCGATACTCCGATGTCAGGTAGTACCTGGCGACAGCTCCGCCTTTCAGGCTGAAGCCTTTTGTGCCCCCTGGTGTCTGGGTGTCTTTGTTGATCGTCTCTTCGATTGTCTGGTCCACAGGGATCCGTCCAAAGGGATTCTTGCTACCGATCTGGACCGAAAAGCCACCTTGCATGAAGTGTTCATGGACCTCTGGGTGTTCAATGGGCAGTCGAGACATCAAGGCATAGTAGTAGGTTAGGAACCGGGCATAGTTCACTTTGTCATAGGCAAAACACCACGGTATCATCTGTCGGATTGTTCCTAGGTGGAGCATCCAGTTGCCTTCTCTGGAGGCTCGAATTAAGTCCAGCATGATCTCAACCATGTCCAGGTATGACATCCAGAATGCTGAGAGGTTGTGTTCATCTCTGAGGGTCTCAAGATAAACTTGGAAAAGCTTCATGATATGTGTGCATGATTCACTCTCCATCAGCTCTTGAAAGAGTCCCTGAGACACATTGCTGTGAAAGCTGTTGATGTCCTTCAGTGTTTCATCTAGATGGTGTATGTCCCTTGAATGGTTTCTTCTAGCCATGAAAGGAAGCCTTTCCATGCAAGCCTCATCAGTGCTTCATACACGAGCTTGTGTAGTCTCACTGCTCTGTTGTACCTCTTGCCGTTCATCACTCCTGACACTGATCCTTCTGCGATGATACCTGATTCCACACACAGATCTCTAAGACCTGCATCTTGAAACCTCTTTCCTATGGTGGAGATGAGATTACAGATTGTGTGGAAGACGCCCATCCTGATGATAATGTTCTTGAACTTCTCTTGTTTCCAGATAACTTCGGCAGCTTTGGCATAGAGTGCTTGATCAAACACGCACACAATCTTGTTAAGCTGTAAGGACTGCATGATAGCATGCGTTTGTTCCAAGATTTCATTAACGGTGGACATTTCTGTTGCGGGAGCATTGATAGTGGGCAGGTAGCTTACAGTGTCCTGAACCACTGCAATGTCTCTGCGCATTTTGATGTTGAACCCAGTCCAACTGCTGATGGACTGGTCCTCATGGTCTGACATTCGAGTAAGAAGCCAGATATGGTTCTTTGTCTTTGAATCCTGGACTTCCTTGGTAGTGTCGACATACGCAGTCTCAATCCTAGGTGGCCATGCCCGCCGCCCAACATTGTATATTGGCAGCATTGATGATGTCTGAGTGATGCTTCTTATCTTGGACTTGGTAATCTCTGGCAGGACTTTCTCTGGCACAGAGCCTGCAACCTTGGACTGGACAGCAATGCCATTGACTCTATGAGAAGTACCTGCTCCACTTAGGGTCTCTTGAAGTCGGTCAATGTTATCCCAGGCCAGGGTTGTGAACACACCAGGGTAGATGTTTGCTGGCAGTGGAATGTCATCCTTTGAGCATTCCAGCTTCTGGATACAAAGGGCTGTATCGATCTCCTCAAACATTGAGTAAGACACACAGTGACCAAGACGATTCAGAGTTCGGATCAGTTCTGTGTTTCCTGTCAAAGACTTTACAGCATTGGTCAGCAGTACGTGCTTGGGTGGTTTTGTCTTGCCACTGGTAACAGCAAAGACCAAGTCACTGCCAAAGGAAGTGGCAAGACGTTGAGCTCTTTCAGAGGGAGTTTCACACTCACACTCTCCTGTCAGCAGGGTGTGCAGGAGTTGAGTGACTGCTGCAGGAATGACATTCTGATCTGTATCGGGAGGCCATGGCTGACTCACATCTTGTTTATTGATCTCATTCCTCAGCTGCATTCCTGCTTTGGTTAAGACATCTTCAGAGTTAGCTGCTCTTGCTTCTTGCAGGTCTTTTGCCATTTTGTGTGCTTGCCGGGCAAGGTCGTCCATTGAGAGGCTGCGTGGATAGATTAGAAGCTTTCCTTTCTCATCTGGGACAAAGCGTAGTGATTCTCCAAACTCGGTTTCAATCTTTCGGCGAACATGTTTCTTTGTCGCTGGTTTCAGTTGGATAATACCACGGGACATCATGGATCTCTCAAGCCTAGATGTGAGGTTTGTCATAGGCAGTACCTCTGGGTTGGGGAATAATTTGGTCCTTATATACAAGCAGAGTTCCTCGAGGGCTTCTGTCTCAACCTCTTCGTAGCGTGCTTCCTCGCTTTCTTCCTGATTTTCACCTGCACCCGACCTGGCGGCCGCTGGGAAATCATCTTTTGTGAAGAGTTTGTAGCACGACTTGTGGTAGTGACCCTCTGCAGCAACAAGGTCTCTGCTAACTAAACCAAGGATTCTCTGGTTGAGTTTCCTTATTGCTGCTCTGCGAATCTTCTCATCTGCTCGTAGCTCAACACACTGTATGAGTGGCTCCCTTGTCTTTGTTGTTTTTATGTACTTGCTTGACTTCTCGCAGAAGATACATACTTTGGCATACACCCTGCTAGTACTAGGGGCATCCCTTGATGCCCTCCTCCTGGGGTCGACGCTTGCTGATTCTATCTTGACACCCTTGGCAAGGATAGAATCCAGTGACTTCTTCATTGTAAAGAGACTACGACATTTACGGTGATAATGTATGTGTGGTATTCCTCCTTCTTCAAGGCCCTTGGCTGCTTCCAGGACTGGATCATGCTGCCTGATTTCTGCAGCCCTGAGCAATGTGTTCCAGGAGTCCAAATCCTGTGGTGACACCAGAGCATCGCTGTCATCATCAGAGCAGTGGATGATACAGTCGATCCGTGCTCTCTTCCTCGCAGATGGTTCCATCCTGCCGTCAAACAGTCGACACACACCTGCAAAAAATATCACCATTAAACCATGAACAAACAAACACATTACATGGAAACCACTCTACATATGTTTGCTCCTTCCAATAATAATTATCCCCAAAATATAACAAAAAATCCCCAAATATGAAATAAACCCCTAAATATGGAGAAACTTGAAATACACATCGGAATAATTCTTGTAGAGAATCAAATAAGCTACAAGAGCTGTTAGAATATATTTTTCAATGTTCCCCATATTTAAGGATTTATTCTAGATTTAGAGGAAAATACCCAAAATATAGAGTATATTCCGAAATATGAGGAAATTTGAAAAATACCTAGGAACAACTCTGGTAGAGAATATAATTCTACATAGGTGTTCAAAGTTTCGCGATGATTGTGTGATGGATTTTAAAGAAAATGAGGAAAACGCCGAGCGTCACGCTAAAAATCTTTATTTTTGGGTAGCGCCCCTATTGCATCAAAAAAATTAGACTAAGCTACCAGTGCGAGAAGGCTATCATATCTTAATGTACTTACAGTCACTCTATAAACATTTTAGTACCATTCGTGTTTAGTCACCCCAGGTGGTACCGATATCTGGCCTGGCTCATGGACTATATGTAGGATTATACATATATATTCTTTACTTGACCATTGCATAGTCAAATAGTCAAGTATATGTATATACAGGGTGACAATTTGCTTAGGAAAACCTGTAGAATGTTATCCTCTATACTCATCTTTATTTATACTCACCTTTAGAATGTTATCCTCTATACTCATCTTTATTTATACTCACCTTTATAATGTTATCCTCTATACTCATCTTTATTTATACTCACCTTTAGAATGTTATCCTCTATACTCATCTTTATTTATACTCACCTTTATAATGTTATCCTCTATACTCATCTTTATTTATACTCACCTGTAGAATGTTATCCTCTATACTCATCTTTATTTATACTCACCTTTAGAATGTTATCCTCTATACTCATCTTTATTTATACTCACCTGTAGAATGTTATCCTCTATACTCATCTTTATTTATACTCACCTTTATAATGTTATCCTCTATGCTCATCTTTATTTCTCACTTTTAGAGGTTTTTGTTTTATATAAAATAGATACGTTGTACACTATTTAACCCTCTCCGACATATGACGCAGTTTTGAGCCCATTGGGTATACTTTAAAGCCTTTGTTACCATCAGTGGTATTTAGAAACCTTTAGTTTAGTTACTTCAACCTCTGCAGTTGTCTTTGAGTTAGCTGTGGGCAGAAAACTAATTTTGGAGAGGTAATTATAAGAGTGAGAGAACTCTATTTTGTATTGCTAATCTGGCAACCTCTGCGTCATAAATGCGTGAAAGGGTTAAGTGTAAATGCATGTAGCTCAGTTAATGTATTGACATTTGGTAACTAATATGAATTGAGTTATCCTATGACTTACAATACATTTTAGGCGGTTTGGATAATAATCCTCCCCAGAAAACAAACTGGGGGATCTGAATATGGAGGCGATTTATTCGTGGCCACACCCACGAGGATCGCCCCAGGGCGTCCGGCAATAGATAGAAAATTAGATCGACTCCATTGGTGACTTTCAGCCCTAACCCCTTCACCACCATTACGTAATTTTCATCATATTCTGGTTACCATTAGACAATTTCCTTTATGTGTAATATAGTTTTATGACTCATATACAGTATATACCTTTATGATCTCAATATACCCTCTTAGTAACACAGATATTTCTTAAGCGTCATAAAATCGTCTAATTTTAGCCAGAGCCAAAGGTAAAAAGACGTCATGGTGGTGAAGGGGATAAATTTGATATTTTATCCTGCTTGATATGTTATGTCATCATTATAACAAATAGATTATACTGTAATATACGTTGTGTCATATTTGTTGAATATTTATATATTAGTTTAGGAAAGATTGTTTTATACCCTGTTTAAAATAGGTAGGCCAGAAATCGTGAACCCTAACCTCTGTAACTCAAAAAAGGGCTAGAGAAAATGGGATATATATCCTGGCTGACCCTTCTAAATTGGTAGAAATGCTAGCTCGATTACACTAGTCGTTTGTAAGTCACAGAAGTTCATATTCAAGATTTTTTGCCTACTTATTTGAAACAGTATATAGTAGTGATGGTTGTGAAATGGTAGAGATGCTGAGGGTTGTGAAATGGTAAAGAAGCTGAGGGTTGTGAAATGGTAAAGATGCTGAGGGTTGTGAAATGGTAAAGAAGCTGAGGGTTGTGAAATGGTAAAGATGCAGAGGGTTGTGAAATGGTAAAGAAGCTGAGGGTTGTGAAATGGTAAAGATGCTGAGGGTTGTGAAATGGTAAAGATGCTGAGGGTTGTGAAATGATAAAGATGCAGAGGGTTGTGAAATGGTAAAGATGCTGAGGGTTGTGAAATGGTAAAGATGCTGAGGGTTGTGAAATGGTAAAGATGCAGATGGTTGTGAAATGGTAATGATGCTGAGGGTTGTGAAATGGTAAAGATGCTGAGGGTTGTGAAATGGTAAAGATGCAGAGGGTTGTGAAATGGTAAAGATGCTGAGGGTTGTGAAATGGTAAAGATGCAGAGGGTTGTGAAATGGTAAAAATGCTGAGGGTTGTGAAAGGGTAAAGATGCAGAGGGTTGTGAAATGGTAAAGATGCTGAGGGTTGTGAACTGGTAAAGATGCTGAGAGTTATGAAATGGTAAAGATGCAGAGGGTTGTGGAATGGTAAAGAAGCTTAGGGTTGTGAAATGGTAAAGATGCTGAGGGTTGTAAAATGGTAAAGATGCTGAGGGTTGTGAAATGGTAAAGATGCTGAGGGTTGTGAAATGGTAAAGATGCAGAGGGTTGTGAAATGGTAAAGCTGCTGGGGGTTGTGAATTGGTAAAGATGCAGAGGGTTGTGAAATGGTAAAGATGCTGGGGGTTGTGAAATGGTAAAGATGTAGAGGGTTGTGAAATGGTAAAGATGCAGAGGGTTGTGAAATGGTAAAGATGTAGAGATTTGTGAAATGGTAAGATGTAGAGGATTGTGAAATGGTAAAGATGCTGAGGGTTGTGAAATGGTAAAGATGTAGAGGGTTGTGAAATGGTAAAGATGCAGAGGGTTGTGAAATGGTAAAGATGCTGAGGGTTGTGAAATGGTAAAGATGTAGAGGGTTGTGAAATTGTAAAGAAGCAGAGGGTTGTGAAATGGTAAAGATGTAGAGGGTTGTGAAATGGTAAAGATGCTGAGGGTTGTGAAATGGTAAAGATGTAGAGGGTTGTGAAATGGTAAAGATGTAGAGGGTTGTGAAATGGTAAAGTTGTAGAGGGTTGTGAAATGGTAAAGATGTAGAGGTTTGTGAAATGGTAAAGATGTAGAGGTTTGTGAAATGGTAAAGATGTAGAGGGCTGTGAAATGGTAAAGTTGTAGAGGGTTGTGAAATGGTAAAGATGTAGAGGTTTGTGAAATGGTAAAGATGTAGAGGTTTGTGAAATGGTAAAGATGTAGAGGGTTGTGAAATGGTAAAGATGCAGAGGGTTGTGAAATGGTAAAGATGCTGAGGGTTGTGAAATGGTAAAGATGTAGAGGGTTGTGAAATGGCAAAGATGCAGAGGGTTGTGAAATGGTAAAGATACAGAGGGTTGTGAAATGGTAAAGATGCTGAGGGTTGTGAAATGGTAAAGATGTAGAGGGTTGTGAAATGGTAAAGATGCTGAGGATTGTGAAATGGTAAAGATACAGAGGGTTGTGAAATGGTAAAGATGCTGAGGGTTGTGAAATGGTAAAGATGCTGAGGGTTGTGAAATGGTAAAGATGCTGAGGGTTGTGAAATGGTAAAGATGCTGAGGGTTGTGAAATGGTAAAGATGCAGAGGGTTGTGAAATGGTAAAGATGCTGAGGGTTGTGAAATGGTAAAGATGCTGAGGGTTGTGAAATGGTAAAGATGCTGAGGGTTGTGAAATGGTAAAGATGCTGAGGGTTGTGAAATGGTAAAGATGTAGAGGGTTGTGAAATGGTAATGATTCAGAGGGTTGTGAAATGGTAAAGATGCTGAGGGTTGTGAAATGGTAAAGATGTAGAGAGTTGTGAAATGGTAAAGATGCTGAGGGTTGTGAAATGGTAAAGATGATGAGGGTTGTACAATGGTAGAGATGATGATTGTTATGAAACAGTCAAGTTTATAAATAAAATTAGCAATTCATCCCCAAATTACCACTTTCTAGTTTCAGGCTATAATGATTTCAGAGCTCTAGACATACTTATTTAGCAGAATTATCCACTAATACCACCCCATTTATGTCAAGTTAAGATCTTTATAACCATTTAGGTGTCGATTTTTTCCTGGCGAGCTATAGCGAGCCTATAAATTAGAAGAAACTGGCCTTCAGCCGTTTTTTAGGTGTTCTTCCTGTTAATATGCAAGTCTGTCTTGTACACTCCTGATATACTGTATATTTGCAGTAAGTGTAATGTCTTTAAATATCTCTGTAGATAAATAATCATGTAAAAAGTCGAAGAACCAAATATTTCATTGTCATTAACGTAAGTAGCTAACCTACCAAAACTTGGTTAAACTTAATATAATAAACTAATATTTAGGTTTTATATTTGTAAAATATGTTTTATTCATATACAGGTATAAATACATGTAATACATTATCTCTTAGTTGATGTATACAACCACCGTGTCATACTGGACTTCCTTAAGGGGGGAGGGTTGGTTTTTCTGGCCCCCCTTCTCTCTCATGTTTAGACCCCTTTAGTTTTCAGATTATAAGACGTTCGGCCCATTAGTTTGGCTATTTTAAGACCTTCCACCACTTTTCTTTGTCAATATTAAGATCATTCGTTTCATTTAGGTGTCGCTTTTTTCCTAGCGAGCGATAGCGAGCCTGTAGTTTACGAGGAACCGGTCTCCGTCCAGGTAATTTTTCTACCGAAAAATGTACAATTCTATCTAGAAGGGGAATCTTGGGGATTGTTTTGTATTGTTTTTATTATTTTTTGTTTTAACTTGATGGAGGTCTAGGAAGGAAACTACAACACTATTTGATAATTAAATATATCGACCAATATCTAAAGCCTTCCCCCTTTAAGGTAGCTGGGCCCTTGCCCCTGTAGCCCATTGGATAAGATAGTCCTACATGGACCATAATACAACCAATTAAAATACCTTAACCCATTGAGGATCATGACGTGTTTTAACATTTTAGTCTGGCTATAATTAGACGTGTTATACCAGTTAGCAAGGACCTCTTGCAATGAAATGGGTATGTTGGTCTCAATTAACCCTTTGACTCACACAGATCTCCCTTAAGTTTAATACAATCGTCTACTAGTAGCCAGAATAGACTGCCAAGATGCTACCTAATCCTCAACGGGTTAATTTCTTACACTATACTGCTTATCTGTGAGGTAAAATCCTATCCTAATAACCCAAGATTACCGGCAGCACCCAGAGTAGTATATGAAAGATGGAACGTCTAGATTACACCTTCAACCATATGCTTCCTTGTCAAATTTGTTCTGAGTTGTGGTCCTGTGCTTCTGCCTTAATAGCTCAGGTATCCGTGAGTTCTTCACCCCCGCACAGTTCTTGCTCTGTACAAGGGCACAATGCGCCCATGCATCGAGTATTGTTCGAATGTGTGGGGAGGTTTCACCCATACTGCAATTTTCGAAAGGGTACAGTCAAGAGCATTTCGTCTCATAAACTCACTTACTCTTTCTAACTCCTACAATCTCTCTTTATATGCCACAATGTTGCACATATCTCTCTTTATATGCCACAATGTTGCACATATCTCTCTTTATATGCCACAATGTTGCACATATCTCTATTTTCTACCGCTACCACAACAATCAAAGCTCTTCAGAGCTTTCTCAGTGTATATACCTCCTCCCTTACGGAGAGGAGGGTACCCAACTTTCAACATACTCCCACCCTTATTCCGTCCAACTTTTTAACGAAAGAGTGTATTAATTTCCCAATATTTTTCTACTCAACAGATAAGCTTTGGAACTCTCTCCCTCAATCTGTCTTTCCCTCATTAAATGACTTGAACTGCTTCAAGCTCCGTGTGTGCAGACATTTTGACTCTAACGTACCTTGAATTTGGCTCTCTATCACTTTTAATTTTTGGGGGACACTTGTTAAAGGCAGTTTTGCCTTTTGCCTGCTTCATACACATAGCATAAACAAGAAAGAACAACTCATCTCTTTACATGATTGTCAACGCTATACATAAACATTCATCACTCCCAAGTAAAGATATTGTATCGAACATTAACTATTATGTGCAGACAAAACATTTGGACACTATGTAGACAGTAAACAACGAGCTGTATACGATGTATTATTAAATCTTATTGTTATCACATCTATCTTCTCCATGATTCACAGCACTTCCCTGTTTTACTTAACTAAATCTGTGATAGTCTGATGAACGTCATCATTTAAAACGTTAGTTGCAGGAATCCAAGTCAACTGCATTCTATAAACCTGAATGCTCAATGTCTTACCTGAGCAGCTTCATGGCACGTGAGAAGTTCAACGATCCTCATGCTTACCAAGTTACATATCATACAAAAACGAATAAGGTGGTCTTCAGTATTGGTCATTAACGGATTATCAGCACTAGTAGGAACAAGAGGAAGCTAAGGGCTTGATAGGTAGTCTGAGTCCCGGCGCTTAGAGATCGCATGTCAACTGCTGCTTGCTTATGGACCTCAACTGTGGACGTGCCTTGCCCTTGTGGGCGTCGCGATGTTGGTACAGGAAGAGGTCCAGGGGCAGCAGCAGCAAGGGCAGGTCCAGGACCAGGGACAGAAACAAGGGCGTCATCACTCGGTAGCTGTTCACAGTGACTGTTATCGTCCGCAATACAGGCAGCGTGAGCAATGGCGTGAGCAATATAAGTCTGTTCTACCGTACCGGAGAACAAGTGGGAGCCTGGACCGATGGCATAGACAGGCACGTCTTCTCCACCATGTGTCGAGTACCTGAAAATGAAGCACACATACTTAATTTAACGAATAAAACTCTTACCTGTGTTTCCCTCTCACCCACTATATCCGTTTGACTACTGAATAATTGTTATGCTTTATCTATGCCTTCTCTCTACCTCTCTGTCTTAACCTATACCTTTTCTCTACCTGTCTACCTCAACTCTAATCTTAATATACCTCACTTCTACCTTCATCATCTTCTGTCTACCCTTCTATCATATATTTACACCCTCTCTACCTTAGCTCTCCCTTCGTCGCTACCTCTTAAGGGGGGTCACCTGTTTTTTTTATCGTTCTCTCCTTGTCTCTCTTTCTCTGGTTTGTATCCATTCGGCCTCATTCAGCCAACTGGTTTAAGACGTTTATCCCCATCCAGGTGTCAATTTTTTCCTGGGGAGCTATAGCGAGCCAGCATTTTATGGAGAAATTAGGCTTCACCGGAGACTTTTTTTATCGAAAAATGTACAAATTTAGCTTGCTGTCACAACAAAAATATACTGTATATATGCTGAGGAAAATATTGACACCTGGATGGGAGTAAACGTCTTAACAAAGTAGGCTGAATGGGGCTGAATGGATACAAGCCAAAGAGAGAGGGAGAAAAAGTGAAAAAAGCGAGGAGGGCTCCCTTAAACCAACTCTCTATTTGAGCTCTACCAACAGTCCAACACTCACTTTAATGGTACGGCGGACTGTTGCACGTAGTTTATATCGTCCGTACTGAAGCCTGTAAGGTCGTGTCGTCCAGTAGGAGCCGTGTAGGCGTACCCGGGACCGTTGCCGTACAGGAGAGTCGTGTACGGCTTATTATCCAAGTCACCCATCTCCGTGTCCAGGCCTAAGAAGGAAAACATATACGAGGGCGCAAGCAATTAAGGGGGGTCACCGGCCTTTGTTTCTCTTTCTTTCCTATTCTCTCTTTCTCTGGCTTGTATCCATTCGGCCCCATTAAGCCAACTATTTTAAGACGTTTATCCCCATCCATGTGTCGATTTCTTCGCGAGCCAGCATTGTATGGAGAAATCCGGCTTCGCCGGAGCCATTTTTCTATCGAAAAATTTACAAATTTAGCTTGCTGTCAAAACAAAAAAATATATATGCTGTCTCGCTACCGCTCGCCAGGAAAATATTGACACCTGGATGGGGGTAAACGTCTTAAAACAGTAGGTTGAATGGGGCCGAATGGATACAAGCCAAAGAGAGAGGGAGAGAAAGAGAAAAACAAAAGCGAGGTGGGCTCCATTAAGAAAGGAAGATCCCATTTTATATAGTAAGAACTCTAATCCCTTCTATGAGACCACCATATCCTAACTTTCTTAATTCTACTGCCAAGTGATTTTAGAAAGATCTATTATATTTCTGTAGTTTGCAAGCTTATGGCAACGATAATTAGGGGCAAGATTTTTCAAACACCACAAGGAAAATATAATAGTAAATGAGCTTCAACATTGATTTCGTAACAGACGCTCGTGCTTCACAAATATAATTGCTTATTTCTATGATATGAATAATATGTACAGTCGGGCTAATAAGTGTTGTTTCGGCACCAATTATGTTTTGATCAATAATTGGTATCAGCAAGATTTACACATGATTTCTTCTTTTTGATAGATATATCCAAACATGTTCCTACACTTACCCACCCTGTTCAACATCTGACAGACATTAATACAACCCATAGCGAGCCAAATGTAATGACAGCTGAGCCATGACTTATTAGCGCGACTGTACGATGAAAATCTAGCGATTTAATTTTTCTTTATTTCAGAAAAGCTTTTGACAAGGTCCCACACAGATGTTTACTTGTAAATGTAAAAACTCACGGAATTGAAGGAAGCATATTATAGTGGATTAAGGGAGCCCACATAGTTTTATTTCTCTCTCTCTCCCTCTATCTTTGGCTTGTATCCATTCGGCCCCTTTCAGTCTACTGTTTTAAGACATTTACCCCCATCCAAGAGTCAATATTTTCCTGGCAAGCGGTAGCGAGCCAGCATATATATATATTTGTTTTGACAGCTAGCTAAATTTGTACATTTTTCGATAGAAAAATGTTTCCGGCGAAGCCGAATTTCTCCATACAATGCTGGTTCGCTATCGCTCATTAGAAAGAAATCGACACCTGGATGGGGAAAAACGTCTTAAAACAGTTGGCTGAATGGGGTCGAATAGATACAAGCCATGGAAAGAGAGAAAGATAAAACAAAAACGGTGATCCCCCTAATGAGTGACTCACAGATAGAAAGCAGCGAGTTTTGATAGATGGTACAGAATTTGACTAGCAGGATGCACTTTGTTATTTTTGTAAATTTGCTGATGATACGAAAATAGGAAGTGAAGTAACAACATTAGCAATACAGGAACTTCAACGAGACCTGAGTAGACTAGTAAACTGGTCCTAAAAAGGGAAAATGGACTTCTCTATTTAAAAATGGTCAGTACTTCATAATGGAAGGAATGGTTATCATGCGCATTAACCCAGCCTCCAGATATTGGGTGTTACAATATCCAGCTACTTAACCCAGCCTCCAGATATTGGGTGTTACAATATCCAGCTACTTAACCCAGCCTCCAGATATTGGGTGTTACAATATCCAGCTACTTAACCCAGCCTCCAGATATTGGGTGTTACAATATCCAGCTACTTAACCCAGCCTCCAGATATTGGAAACGATCAACAATTTGAATGAAGTTGTTGGACTGATTGGGTAGTCTTTTGAAAAACAAAAAAACAAAAAACAATTATGATTCTACCATTATATAGCTCGTTAATTAGGCCCCATTTGGAACTCTCTCCCAGAATCAGTCTTTCCCTCATCCTATGACTAAAATTGCTTGAAACTCCGTGTGTCCAGGCATTTTGGCTCGAACGTCCCTTGATTTTGGCCCTGTCACTCTTCAACTCTGGGGGAGGCACTCGTCATAGGCAGTTCTGCCTTTTGTCTCCCTCACTCACATAAAACAAAATATATATATAATATATAAGAAAAGGATAGTTGCCGCCATTGTTAAGATTTTGACCGGGGTTTTTTTTTCCCACTTTTTGTACACTATTGTTCTACTTGCCCACGAAGTTAGTGAGAGAAGGGACATCTGAACATGTGAATTTTGAATGAAGCAGTCGTTTTAGCTAGGTACTGAAGGGAATGTTTTTAGTTTGCTTCCTAGACCTCCATCAAGGTTAACATATTGCCCCCAAGACCTCACTGAGATTTTTCCGTAAACAAATTTTCCGGCCAAAGGCCGGTTTCTTCTAAATTACAGGCTCCTTATCCCTAGCGCTTGCCAAGAAACCATCGACACCTAATTGGCAAGATTATTTTTTTAAATTGACAGAAATTGGGCTAAGTCTAAAAATCGCCAAATGAATGGGGCGAACATCTTAACATTTCAGAACTAATAGAGATAAACATGAAAGGGAGAAATCTTCCCTTCAGAGGTTGCTACACTACCACACAGCCATGAGACAACATATGCTTAATTAACCCCTTCTGTACCGGCGACGTCTTTGTAACTTTATCCTAGCTATATTTAGACGATTTAGTGCAGTTTAACCCCTTCTGTACCGGCGACGTCTTTGTAACTTTATCCTAGCTATATTTAGACGATTTAGTGCAGTTTTAACCCCTTCTGTACCGGCGACGTCTTTGTAACTTTATCCTAGCTATATTTAGACGATTTAGTGCAGTTTAAACCCCTTCTGTACCGGCGACGTCTTTGTAACTTTATCCTAGCTATATTTAGACGATTTAGTGCAGTTTAACCCCTTCTGTACCGGCGACGTCTTTGTAACTTTATCCTAGCTATATTTAGACGATTTAGTGCAGTTTAACCCCTTCTGTACCGGCGACGTCTTTGTAACTTTATCCTAGCTATATTTAGACGATTTAGTGCAGTTTAACCCCTTCTGTACCGGCGACGTCTTTGTAACTTTATCCTAGCTATATTTAGAAGATTTAGTGCAGTTTAACCCCTTCTGTACCGGCGACGTCTTTGTAACTTTATCCTAGCTATATTTAGAAGATTTAGTGCAGTTTAACCCCTTCTGTACCGGCGACGTCTTTGTAACTTTATCCTAGCTATATTTAGAAGATTTAGTGCAGTTTAACCCCTTCTGTACCGGCGACGTCTTTGTAACTTTATCCTAGCTATATTTAGAAGATTTAGTGCAGTTTAACCCCTTCTGTACCGGCGAGGTCTTTGTAACTTTATCCTAGCTATATTTAGAAGATTTAGTGCAGTTTAACCCCTTCTGTACCGGCGACGTCTTTGTAACTTTATCCTAGCTATATTTAGACGATTTAGTGCAGTTTAACCCCTTCTGTACCGGCGACGTCTTTGTAACTTTATCCTAGCTATATTTAGAAGATTTAGTGCAGTTTAACCCCTTCTGTACCGGCGACGTCTTTGTAACTTTATCCTAGCTATATTTAGAAGATTTAGTGCAGTTTAACCCCTTCTGTACCGGCGACGTCTTTGTAACTTTATCCTAGCTATATTTAGAAGATTTAGTGCAGTTTAACCCCTTCTGTACCGGCGACGACTTTGTAACTTTATCCTAGCTATATTTAGACGATTTAGTGCAGTTTAACCCCTTCTGTACCGGCGACGTCTTTGTAACTTTATCCTAGCTATATTTAGAAGATTTAGTGCAGTTTAACCCCTTCTGTACCGGCGACGTCTTTGTAACTTTATCCTAGCTATATTTAGAAGATTTAGTGCAGTTTAACCCCTTCTGTACCGGCGACGTCTTTGTAACTTTATCCTAGCTATATTTAGACGATTTAGTGCAGTTTAACCCCTTCTGTACCGGCGACGTCTTTGTAACTTTATCCTAGCTATATTTAGAAGATTTAGTGCAGTTAACCCCTTCTGTACCGGCGACGTCTTTGTAACTTTATCCTAGCTATATTTAGACGATTTAGTGCAGTTTAACCCCTTCTGTACCGGCGACGTATTTGTAACTTTATCCTAGCTATATTTAGACGATTTAGTGCAGTTAACCCCTTCTGTACCGGCGACGTCTTTGTAACTTTATCCTAGCTATATTTAGAAGATTTAGTGCAGTTTAACCCCTTCTGTACCGGCGACGTCTTTGTAACTTTATCCTAGCTATATTTAGAAGATTTAGTGCAGTTTAACCCCTTCTGTACCGGCGACGTCTTTGTAACTTTATCCTAGCTATATTTAGAAGATTTAGTGCAGTTTAACCCCTTCTGTACCGGCGACGTCTTTGTAACTTTATCCTAGCTATATTTAGAAGATTTAGTGCAGTTTTAACCCCTTCTGTACCGGCGACGTCTTTGTAACTTTATCCTAGCTATATTTAGACGATTTAGTGCAGTTTAACCCCTTCTGTACCGGCGACGTATTTGTAACTTTATCCTAGCTATATTTACACGATTTAGTGCAGTTTAACCCCTTCTGTACCGGCGACGTCTTTGTAACTTTATTCCTAGCTATATTTAGACGATTTTGTGCCGTTTAACCCCTTCAGTACCGGCGACGTATTTTTATTTTTATTCTAGCTGTATTTACAGGATTTTCGTGCAGTTTAACCCCTTCTGTACCGGCGACGTCTTTGTAACTTTATCCTAGCTATATTTAGAAGATTTAGTGCAGTTTAACCCCTTCTGTACCGGCGACGTCTTTGTAACTTTATCCTAGCTATATTTAGAAGATTTAGTGCAGTTTAACCCCTTCTGTACCGGCGACGTCTTTGTAACTTTATCCTAGCTATATTTAGACGATTTAGTGCAGTTTAAGAAGGATCTGTGGCAGTAAAATGGGTTAAGTGAGATAGTTCAAAGCCTGTTCATTATCGGAGGCCCTTTTTAGCCCCTTTTGTACCGGCGACGTCTTTTTAACTTTATTCTGGCTACTGTCAGACGATTGTAATCAGTTCTAAAAATGTTCCAGCAGTTAATAGACTTCGAACTAACTCACTCAACCCTTTTGATGACTACAGATCCTTCTCAAACTGCACAACATCGTCTAAGTATAGCTAGAATAAAATAAAAAAGACGTCGCCGGTACAGAAGGGGTTAAACAGAATAAAACCGTTTAATATTAGCCAGCATAAAGTTAAAAGGATATCACCGGTACTGAATGGCTTACCACATAGCCATTAACAGGTGGCCATTTACTACATTATTAACCCCTTCAGTACCACCGACATCATTTGCTTTATATGCTGGCAACTCTTAGACGATTGTATTCAGCTTAGCAAGAACGTCTACCAATTAAAAGGCTACATACTATATCAATGCATCCTTTTAGCTACCATATACCCTTTCTAAACTTGATAATATTGTCTAAATATAGCTAAACAAAAACGTGACCAGTACTGCCAGGGATAATAATAAGAGCACATAGTAATGGGTAATGTAATACAAATATAGCATACTGGTTCATTGTCATAAAGTCATTGTCATTGTCATTGTCATAATAATAAGAGCACATAGTAATGGGTAATATAAAACAAATATAGCATACTGGTTCATTGTCATAAAGTCATTGTCATTGTCATAATAATAAGAGCACATAGTAATGGGTAATGTAATACAAATATAGCATACTGGTTCATTGTCATAAAGTTTTCTAGTATTGACCGACAATTGTTGACACTTATTGATAGTATAATAATATATAGTCTATTTCATTTCGGCTGCCGGTAAATTGAATCTCTTAGTAACTTATTTCTCGATAGTTAATGGAGATATATAAACTACTATGTCTCTTCATAATATTATTATCAAGCTTTCATTATAAATTATTATGTTCCTTCCAACAACCAACTATACTCCTAAAATCGATTAATGAAATTTACAAACACATGTGGCAGTCCGTGGATTCGAACCCAGGACGCTCACACCGAAAATCAACACCTTATGCATCGCACCACGAAGACAGTTAAAGGATGGTGGACACTGCCTACGATTTATTATGCAACTTCGAATCCTGCATATCAATCTAAGCATGTACACACATCCCAACTGCAACTCACGTAGGCTATGCATATGTGAATGGAAAGAGCAATTAATTGGGAATAACATAGTTCACTACAAAATCTTCATAATGGGTAAGAAAGGAAGAGGAAGACATGTCAATTTACCGTCAGCTGGAAAGAAACAAAGTCTAGTTATATAGTCCGTCCGAAGTAAAATGGTAGCATATTCCTCACTTCTTGATTCAGTTAAACGGTTTGGTGTTGGACTGCTACGCTTCCGGCCCAGATTTCTATCCCGGCCTGGTCTCGCGACAAAAATGTTAAGGGGACACTGACTGCTTGTTTGGCCTATAAATTAATTCATTCATAAATTCTTAGTTTCCTCGCTAGACATCCCTCAAACTTAGAAAAAACATCCCCCCCCCCCCCTCAAGATAAATTTGTAAATTTTTCGGTAGAAAAATGTCCCGGCCGAAGGCCGGTTCCTCTTACAACTACAGGCTCACTATCGCTCGCCAGGAAAAAATCGACACCTAAATGGCACGATAGGTCTTAAAATGTATAACGAAATGGGACGAAAGGTCTTAAAATCGCCAAACAAATGGGCTGAACGTCTAAAAATCTAAAAAATAACGGGACTAAACACTAGGGAGAAAGGGGACCAGAAAAACGACCGTCTCCCCTTAATTCCCGATTGCTTTAAAATGTTCTCATCTACTGAACAATGCAGAAGTCCTCAAAATTCTGTTTCAAGGAACATTTTATGCATCATTGCCAGCCATTCACGATCGTTCATAATCCTACTTAGGGGTTGTCTATTAGCTGCCAAGTGTATTTGAACATAGTATAGTTATTTAACCCCTTGAGGATTATGATGCATTGTAATATCCTGGCTCTTAATTGACGATGTTATACAACTTAGGAAGGATCTGTGGGAGTTAAAAAGGTAAAGAATATCTCATTTAACCCTCTGACTTCCATATACCCTTCCTAATCTGAATAAACTCGTCTAATAATAGCCATAAATCAGAAAATAAATGCCTAATCGGATCTTGAGAGGGTAGTCATAAAGATAAACTGTAAATATATGTAGTAATACCAGTGACGGGGTGTCCCCTGGGTGTGTTATCTCCCCCGAGGGTAAAGACGTGGGAGTGATCAGCCGTGAGGACCAGCAGGGTATCCATAGTGGAGGTCAGGTTGAGGGCGGTCTGTATTGCATCATCCAGGGCTGATACCTCCTCCAGGGCCCTCCGTCCGTTATTGTGGTGGTGACCGTGATCTATCCGACCACCTAATTATAAATACCGAGGGGTTAGCACAGTCAAAAACAACAACAGTTCACCGACAACCTAGAACATACACTATGTACACTCACACGTACTAAAAGTTGCTCAGGGGTGGGGCCTTCCTTCCCCTACTCCACCCTGGGCAGGTGGAAGGGGGGAGAGTTGGGTCCAAGTCTACCCCCACCTTCCACCCCCAAACTATCTCCAACTCCCCCACCTTCCTTCTCTAGCTGGCAGTTAGTGATTAGCAACGATTGTTCTCATTAATTGCAAATGATTGTTAAACCATCATTGCACATTCACATGGCCAACATTAAATATTTATTAGGAATGTATTAATACTATAGGCCTATACTGCATATTTGTATTCTCAAAATGAGTTTCTATGCACATCGTGGGTTACACGAATCTTGGCTGTAGTGGTCTTTTGCCTCTCTCTCTCTCTCTCTCTCTCTCTCTCTCTCTCTCTCTCTCTCTCTCTCTCTCTCATTGCACTACTTTCTACGATCAAAATATAATGTGATTTAAATATAATAATACCGTAATTAAATCCAATCTCGTACAGTATTCAGGATATTATGTTCACCATTATTACGATACATATCAACGTGCCCTTTACGATCTATTCCTAGTTTCTCAAATTACTTACACAGTCGGGCTTATATATCATAAAAGGAAAGGACTAAAAGCAAAAATGGGCTGGAATAGTGTTGCGACTGTTATTGATTGTTTCGTTCATAATTTCAATCAGTTTATCCCATATATTCAATACCATACATACTATAAACGGTCTGTATTTAATTCCATGTGGTCTATACACTTATTTTTAATCAATTAAATGTAGAACTTGATACAACTTACGATCAAAGTGGGTGTTAATTTGTTAGTAAAGTTTGAGTATCGAGCCCTTGAGTAGCAGGGCTCGCCTTCTCCCTTTCCCCTTCTTTGTCTTTATCTGTGATCCCAGCCTCTTACCTCTACAAACCCCATCAACTCTCCTCTATGTGTATCGAATGCAGGCACCATTCATCACACACACACTAATAAAGGAAAATATAACCCATTCAGACCCGTTATATCTTGGTTGTAGAAAGCGTTTGCTATGAGAGAGTTACAAGGAATTACAATGGATAGTTAGTATCTCAAAGACCTTGCGGTCCATTTCGGGGAAATATTCGAAGTGGAAGGAGAGACATTGTTCAGTGCACTACACTCCTTACAGAGTGTGCAAAATACTATCTACTGACTACTGTCTTCTTGAACTGCTCAATTGAGAAAATTTTAAAATTTCTGAGAAAAGTTTGTTCCAGGTAGAACAGATCTTAAATGGGAAACAGTTTCCACAAATACTAGTGCTGAACCTTATCAATTCTAACTGCCAGCCATGGTTGCGTATTGTATTCATATTAAGGCTAAACAGTTTGCTATGATCCACATTGTCAAACCCATTACATATTTAAAAAAACTTACATGAACTGACCTAGTAGTTTGCGTGTTAAGAAAGAGAGAGAGAGAGAGAGAGAGAGAGAGAGAGAGAGAGAGAGAGAGAGAGAGATTTGATTTTGCCCCGAGGGGCGAGTTTATTGAGCAGCGCCCCCCATCCTGTGAGGGGACAACCACTAGTAAGGCGATACATACTGCTCAAAGAGCCATTATTCCACTGAAACAACAGCATCGTCGTCTGGTTACATTCATATTTGTGTTTATAAGTCAGGTTGGCATTATTCAGATGTGTTATTATAGTTTCCTCATTTAATTGTCACATGGTCTTTATAAAAAAAAAAAAAAAAAAAAAAAAAAAAAAAGCAAGCAAGCTTGTAGTGACTGAATTATTAATTGACAGGTTGTAATAATAGCACTACAGAACTAGTGCAATCGTATGAGGAGACTATTCATATTTTCATTACATCAATGATTATTGAGATCATAGTTAGCTGAATACAATTATTACAAAAATAGGCAATGGTATAAATCAACATAATACATAATTTAATACAGGCGGACATAATCATGATCCGGTTCGTTGTGCACTGGGAGCTAAGGTGTCTTGAGATCGCCTCGTACCCATACACAACGAACGTATTATAGTCGGCATGGTTGGTATCTAATTGAATATACTTAGTGGGTATTTCAAGAATGTCAGGGGATAAGGAAATGTGATTTGTATATTAGAAGACTGTGATTAACGAGACGTGTAACATGTGGAGGGAGGTGGTAGAAAGAGAGGGATCTCGTTGGGGGTGGAAGTTTCGCTCCCAGGAATTTTCGTTCCTGTGGTATTTCAATAATAATAATAAAATAATAATAATAATAAGGGGACAACCACTGCTAAGGCAATACATACTGCTCAAAGAGCCATTATTCTACTGTAACAACAGTATCGTCGTCTGGTGTTATTATAGTTTCCTCATTTGATTGCCACATGTGCTGTATATACGTGCTCATGAGAAGAACAACAAAATGTGACTGAATTATTAATTGACAGGTAAATAATAGCACTACAAAACTAGTGCAATCATATGAGGAGGCCATTCATGTTTTCTTACATCAATGGTTATTGAGATCATAGTTAGCTGAATACAATTATTACATACATGATGTGACTAATATTTCGAACTACATTAAAGAGAGAGAGAGAGGCAGAGGCAGATCACTACAGCTGAGATTCTTGTAACCCACGTTGTGTATAGAGACTCATTTTGAGAATACAATTATACAATATATTGTATTAATACATTCCTAATAAATGTTAAAAGTTGGCCGTTGTAAGCATGTGCAATGATGGTTTAAAAATAATTTGCAATTAATGAGAACAATCGTCGCTAATCACTAACTGCCAGCTAGAGAAGGAAGGAGGAGGAGTTGGGGATAGTTTGGGGGTGGAAGGTGGGGGTAGACTTGGACCCGACTCCCCCCTTCCACCAGCCCAGGGTGGAGTAAGAGAAGGAAGGACTCACCCCTGAGCAACCTTTAGTACGCGTGAGTGTACCTATTCATATTTGTTTTCACCAACCCACCAATTAATTAACAAATAAACCTAACTAATGAAATCAATGAAAGTTATGAATAACTTTAAACTATGAAAAAGCTTTAGCCAGAGAGTTGAGAATTCAGAAGAATCAAAGTTGGGAACACAAGAGAAAGCAAGATTGTTGCGAATGTATACGCAACATCCACCTTTGGCTTGAACCTGAGGATAGAGATAGTTGAATTGAAACTTTGTATTTAGCCAGTAGAACATACATATTGATAATCATAATACAAAATAAACGTTACATTGGCTGGGCCTTGTGAGAGATATCTCTCTTAACACTCAACGAGCGGCCTAGGCGGTAATTTCTATGTACCGCCCAGCGTTTTTTTTTACCATAAATGGGGTTGTTTCCGTGCTCTTTTTCATGCATAAACAAGACCCAGAGTGTAATACAAGTATGTATCCCTGAAAAGGCGTAAATTGAGCTTTCCAATGACACCCAAACCATCCTTCTACGATCACTGGTTGTCTTGCAACGATCGTGCAACTGAAGGGCAAAATTGCTAAAATACGGTAATTTTCTTACATTATTACGTGTGAAACGAATGAGAGAGGGTGGAGTACAAAGGAGTACATCTCAGTAGCTCCACAGCCACCGTGGCGAGCGGTCATGAGGTAACCTACGCTCCTCCCACCGCTCAGCTCTCTCTCAGAGCACATTACGTGCTCAAAATTGCACTCGACAATAGCCGTGACCCGCCACATAGGCCACATTTATTTCACTCGACAATAGCCGGGCGCCGACAGTTAAGGGTTAAAGGCACATCAAACTTAAACTCGAAAGCTTATACAATAATAATGTGAAAGTACAAGTAAATTATTTCACAACTGTACGCAATACAAGACAAATATCCGGGTAAAAAATAGATTTACTAATCAAATAGATATAACGATGTTTTATTTTTTTCATAATTTTAATGTCAAGTTATAGTTCCTTTAGATACTCTACAGATAAGATTATTAAACAACTTGTGAAATTTAGTATCAGTATGCTAGCGAAGAAATGAAAATATTTCCATAGAGAAAATATATAATCAAAGCGACCCCGAGATATTAGTCCCAGACCACATGCGTATGTCAATACAATGTTATTATCCCATCTCTATTATAAAATGTCTACTTCTACTACTACTGATGTTGATGATGGTAAGAAGATTAAGTCCTAACAATGTTTTGTGGTAATGATTAGTATTGACATTATATATATATATATATATATGTTTTATATAAACCGATCATTTATATAAGTCTTTAAGGGGGTAGGGGGTATTTTTAGGTATATTTATCTATTTACTTATATTTCAGTTTCTTTGCCAGACCAACACCAAGCTTAAAAAAAAAAACCCTAGACCCTAGTTCGAGATAAATCTGCACATTTTTCGGTAGAAAAATATCCTCTTCATATTACAGGGTCGCTTTCGATCACCAGGTAAATTGCTTTACCTAACTGGCACTAACGGTCCTAATATTAAACAAGAAATGGGGTGAAAGGTCTTGACATTACCAAACTAATTTAAAATTTCAAAACTAATGGGGCTAAACATGAGGGAGAAGGGAGTCGAGAAATAAAATAAACTACCTCCCCCTTAAGCATGCAAGATTAACGAGAACTGTCGAAGAGCTTGGCAGGGGAATAACAGTTTGAAAATATCTGAAAAAGTTGGGAGCTTGGTTCATCAATAATAATCAACCCTGAAAAATATAGCATATCTATAGTTTAATTATTACAGACTGGTCCCGTTTTAGCAATGTAATTTATATATGAGATGATATTTATGAAATAATTTGAAGTATGATTTTATTTTTACATATTTGTAGTACTTATTTTCTTTTTCTAAATTTACTACTAAGGTGGGGAATAATTCGACAGTTATTTAGAAGTTCGTATACTATATTTAACAAACTTGCTAATAGCTTTATGCTAACCTAGTAACTATTTCTCTGGTCGGGCCGAAATGAGTTCAATACACAGATTGAATATTTCGTCGACCCACAATAGATTGTACGTTGGAACGCAACGTACCCCGTTACCACCTATTTGGATTCCCGCTATTCAGGTATTGACTCACTTCGACTTCGATCCAAAGGTACGTCACTAGTAACCAAAATAATATAGTTTTACCGGGCCCTACTGTGTCTACTCAAGAGACCAGGGCATTAATAAATATGACCTTTATTTCCCTATCTAGAACACTAGATATTCTTAACTAAACTCCAAAATAATATAACTTTACCGGGCCCTAATATGTCTACTCAAGAGACCAGGGCGTTACTACATAATCTGACCTTTATCTCCCTATCTAAAACACTCTTATATTATATATTCTCTTAACCCTATTACCAATAAATCCGTATACCACGTATGCCACCTATTCCAATAATATATATCAACAAATGGCTTGATATGATCAGTATATCAAAACACCTACATGAACAATATTCACAGCTTTATCCTCTACATATATTTTATTATTACAATATTATCCTTGACTTAATACTCGTAATGCTTACCACGGAACTGACGGAACATTCTTTTAAACAGTATGATTGACAATGTTTCCTTTATAACAAAAATATATAGTTTATCATACGGACTAGTGTCATCTTTATCTATTTCTCAAACTAGAGCTGATCTAACTGCAACTATTCTTTATTCCCCTGAACCCTATAGTTGCTTATCTATTTATGAATCATCCCCTCTTACTTTAATGTTAATGTCTATTTGCTGCCCTATAAGATCCTATACTATTGATAGCTAAATGGCATGGAGCCTTCTCTGTCAAGAATAACTAATATTCTCTTAACACATCATCCTTTTATTTTTGTTCATAAGTCTAATATCTTTCTCTTTATTTTGTCCTATAAGAACACATCAATTATTATTGGTTGGAACCACTGGGTTTGTCAAGCATTTTCTCTCTTTCTCGAAATCTAGTTCGGGCCCAATATGGGTCCTTTATAAATATATGACAGTCTTAGGTATCTACTGGAACAACTTCACCACCTCAGAGCCGGCCAATAGCTCAACTGGAAATCTTCGCTCCCATCTATTATTTGTCGTCCCTCTTGAATTGCTTGGCTGTAGGTGTGCAAGCCAGCGATGTGACGACAGACGGCCGGATACTGAAGGTGTATCCGCCTAGTAGTGGAGAGTGAGGCCAGGCCCGAGGTGGACTTTACTGGAACTGGAGGAGTGGGCTGGAAGGCTGGAACAAGTGGATCCAAGTTTCCTTGGGTGCCCAAGCGAGGGAGAGAATGTGGGTTGCAAGAAGTTAGCCCAGTGGAGTCCGAGAGGTGAATGAACTCTGTAGCTTCCACCCCCCCCTTGATATAGCCCTGCCTCCCGCTTTCTGGCGCTGTGATTGGCTGAGCCGCCCACTATGCCAGTCGTTGCTCTGGCCGCGCGGCTCGAATATTTCCTTCATTCGCTTCGGCTCTTTTCTCTCCATGATAAGTTCCTGGAAGCTGGTTGCGAATGTCTTTTAGTGGCTTATGGGAGTATAGGGCTGGCACTGATGCATTAGACCTATTGCAACCAGAGGAAACGGCCTGTGGAGAGAGCGAGAGCGAATTTAAAGGTGAAGCTGTACACGTAGCTGTCAGCTCCGAAAACGGAGGCTTCTGATTGGTCGGCCGGGAAGGTGTGGCATGTTTATAGCAAGAGTCCAGAATGTCAAACTCAGCTGGTTTAAAGGGAGCACGTTGATTGGCTGGCAGTCTTTTTACCTTATCACTCCCTACTAAATTAAGGCGAGCACCCGATCGCCGTAATACCGTTCCTTTGAAATCCCTGCCATCACTCTGCCAATCCACCAGTCCACTATGTTCACAAATACATTTGTGTAACTGTAGTGCTGGATTCTGATTCCCAACCGTAGTCTTAGCTAATAGGACTTGCCCCGGTTGACTGAGGAGTTGCTTAAATGCTCGGGTAGTTGCACTCTCTGTCCCTTTCCGTCGACAATGGCTGTTAGGCAATGGAGCCGGTACTGAGGGTCAGTTGGGAGAGGCATGGTGCCTTTCAACTGACAGGCACGCACCTCGGGGGTCCTATTTATAACCTCGTCCGGATACCTGATTGGTGGAAGGCTAATTCTACCACTGCGTGTAATTGTTTCTGTGGGGCCCATCGGCTTAGAAGACTTTGCCGGACTCTTACCCGGGAAGTTGGTCATTCGATTCTCCTGTGACTTATTTAATTTAGTTGAAGGAAAGCCAAGTAGGTTTTTATCCACAGGAAATACTTCTTTTCCCTCATTTCTGCTCGGAAATACTCTTCCTCGCTACTTAAGGTCTTTTAGAAATCACTCGGGAGATCTGAAACTTCGCTTTCGGGGACCGTAGACTTATCATCATTGGTACGTTCACAGTATTCTCTCTCCTCACGCGTCGTAGCTTCCTCGGCTCCCCCATCCTCCTCTTGCCCGGACTCAGAAAGACTCTCGTTTGGCTTGCTATTGAAAGACCACCAGAACGGAAAGGCCTCAGTATAATTCCTTCTCAGATTGGGACCTTCAGTGTTGCGTCGAGCTGAGGATGTATTAGGGTTATCGACCCCGAATTCTATCTCCTCCTCACTTTCTTCCTCGCTACTGCACTCGCTCAGGTCTGGGGGTAAAATACCCTCATACCGTTTGGTATGGCGGATATCTGTAGCCAACACAATACCTCCATGATGCAAATACAACACTTGGTATGGTCCGTTTATCTCCACAACCCGGAAGGGACCCTCATATTTCTCTTCCAGCTTACCAGCTCGGGTGGGATCATGTCTCTTTGCCAGAATATAATCCCCCCAGTAATATGGATTATTTAGGGTAAGTTTCTTGGGCTGTTGCTGCGTAACATGGTTATGAACTTGTTGCTGTCGCTCCCTTTGCTCTCTTAGATAATGTTCTGGTTGGGAGTATTTGACAGAATGAATGGGATAGGGTAATAGTTGTTCCTGAGGCAGTTTCGGAGTGATTCCAAAAATAATCTCATACGGAGAATACCCAGTAGTTCTACAAACAGTGGTATTTATCCCCCAGACAATTTCTGGCAGAAGTTCCGGCCAGCCTCGGGATATTTCTTCCCCTTGTGAGCTCAGGCTAGCCCGTACACAATTCGCTAGCATCCTATGGTTTCTTTCACATACAGCGTTCCCCTGGGGATAATACGGGGAGGTGTGTTGAATCTGGTAGCCCAAGGTATCTCCCAAGTGTTGCCAGATTTCATTATTAAATTCTTTTCCCCTATCACTCAGAATACATCCAGGGGTGCCATATACAAAAATTACCTTCTCCAAAATAACCCTAGCCACGGTTTCAGCTTTCTTGTCCGGAATGGCACAAGCAACCGTGTATTTTGAAAACCGTCAACACAAGTTAAAACGTACCTTCTGTTCGTCTGTCTGGGTAGAGGTCCCATAATGTCCACAGATAACTTTTCCCGCAGTTTACCTGCCATAATGTGTCCAGGCGACTGTTTAGGTCCCTCTCCATCTTTCCCCCTTTGACATTCCAAACAACTTTGGAAACTTCCTCTTAACAATTTTTTCGGCTCGCGAGGTCCGCCTTTTACTCCCAAGGTGTCGGTGAACTTCCTCTGATTTACATGAGATTTGACATACGTTTAGAGGACTATGAGAGCTAATGTTTGGTACCATCCGGTTGAAAATTGGTTTTATAGTTTTTTATATAAGAAAAAATTAGGGTCAAAATTAGACAAAATTACACACTACAATAATTGACACTGTACTCAAGAATCTAGTGTATTGTCTTTCGTTTTGTGTTCAATCAACTCACAAAAGGTGTTTCTCCAATCTAGTCAAGCATTTTTGTATATTTCATCTAGTTTTATTTTAGCCTAATATATTTTTAGGTTGACATTTTTCAATGTTTTTGCAAATTGGAAGACGTGCTGTGAATGAATGGAGGTGGCTAAAATAATTCCCCTTGGCTACTTTATAGAGTTTTTTATGGGCTTTCCAATGGTATATGAATCTCTACTGTATGACAAGTTGTTTTTCGATTATGTGTATTTACGAGTCGGAATTATTTTACATTTTCGTGTTGAGAAAAAGCCTCGGAAACTTCAAAACTGTTTTTCAGTAGAATAACTCTAGTCCTATTACAGGAAATGTATTTTTAATTATTTCTATTTACATTTTAGTAATTTATACATATACTGTATATTAGTCCTATTACATGAAATTAATTTGTAATGATTCCTATATAAAATAAAATAATTTATACATATATATTAGGCCCATATTCAGCCTGCAAAAGCTTTATATAAAGCTCGAAATAATGCACTTAGAAGCGCTTTTCGGCATTCAACTTTTACAGACAGGTTGAGGGAATATATAGCCAGCCTTCTATGTATAAAACAAAAAAGAAATGGGTAAAAAAGGCGGACGGAAGTAAGAAGGGGTTGTTGTGTAGGTAGATGTGCTGGAAAGTGTGAAAAGGAACAACTTGAGATGGTTCGGCCATATGGAACGTATGGAAAGCGAGAGAATGACTAAGACGGTGTACGAGAGCGAGGTGGAGGGACAGAGGGGGAGAGGTAGACCGAATATGAGGTGGAAGGATAGAGTGAGGAACTACATGAACGAAGGCGGTGCTGGTTGGGGGGAGGGGCGTCGACTGACTGGGGACAGAGGTGCATGGGGGCGGTTCGTTCGTGGCCACCCCTTCGGGGATCACGGCGTCAGGCAATAGATAGATAGATAGATAGACGGTCCCCTTAAATTGTTTCAACACTCTAGACTGACCCAAATGAGCCCCCTTCCCTCTTGTCCATGGAGGATTTGGATCATGTGTTTAGCCTCCAGATAATCTAATACCATCCGGTCCTTAGAATCCCTCCAGGCTCCCTCAGAAAATTTTACTTTGTCTCCATACATAGGATCATTCTGTTCCTTGTTAGGTTGAGTGTGTTGGACTGGTGCTACCGGTAATCTAGATAGACCATCGGCATTGGTGTGTAATTTACCCGGTCTATGTCTAACTTCAAAGGAGTATTCCTCCAGGATCCCCTTCCACCTAACAAACAACCCGTCTTCAGTCTTCATCTTTATGAGCCATTGCAAACTATGGTGGTCCGTGATAACTTCGAATTGAACTCCGGCTAAATATGGACGGAAATATTGCACAGCCCATACTAGAGCCAGACATTCCTTTTTAGTAACGCTGTAATTCTTTTCGCCCTTATTCAGCGTCCGGCTGGCGCACACCACTATGCCTTCTTTCCCATCCACTTTCTGGGCCAATACGGCCCCTAGCCCTTCATCGGAAGCATCGGTGTATAGTGGAACGGCTTGGTAAAATCATGATGACAGACTTTGGGGTTAGAGGTTAATTTTTGTTTCAGTTGATTGAAAGCTATCTGGCAACTCTGATCCCAGTCAAACGTCCACCCTTTTTCCAGTCTCTTAGTCATGGGTCGAGCAATTTTGAGAAGTTTGGTATGAACCTCCGATAATAAGAAGCCATTCCCAGAGCCGCTTGGATCCCTTTGACAGTGGTAGGGGTGAGTTCTCTGCAATAGTTTCACTTTAACCCTTAATTAGCGGCGAGAAACATAAGTCGAGTTAAATAAAGCTGGACTATGTGGCGGCGCTCGACATAGGTCGAGTGGCAATTTCAGCACGTAATGTGGCTGAGAGAGAGAGACAAGTGGTGGCAGGAGACTAGCGAGCGTATGACTGCTCCAGACCACGCGGCGAACCTACTGACACAAATCTCAGCTCCCTCCTCCCTGCTCTCACTCGCTACATACTCAATTATGTACCGAAAGTACCGACATTACCTGCTTTTTTGCACTCGCGTTGCACGGTTATTGCAAGAAAACTATCCATCATACAAAACCATCATACAAGGATCGTTATGGTGTCATTCGAAAGCTCTGTTTATGCCCTTTCAGGGATAGGTACGTTTTTACGTTCTGGGTCTATTTAGGCATGAAAATGATCACGTAAACAGCCCTATTTTGGCTAAAAACACCCCACTGTGCGGGTACATATAAATAAACCGCATAGGCCGCTCGTAAGGTGTTAAGGGGGTCAGGTTGGATACCTTTTTTTGAAACTACATGCCCTAGGCATGCCACCTCGCGTGCCCCTAATTGGCATTTTGAAGGCTTCAATTTAAGTCCCGCCCTCCTGATTCTCTCTAATACTTCTTGTAGTCGGTTGATATGTTCCTCCCAACTGTTTGAAAACATTATAATATCATCCAGGTAAGCTAAGCAAGTTCTCCATGTTAATCCCCTCAGTACTTCGTCCATGGCTCTAGTAAACCTGGCTGGTCCATTACAAACTCCGAAGGGCAAGACCATGAACTGATAGAGTTTGCCTTCGCTCGTGGCAAATGCGGTTTTCTCCTGGTCCTCTGACCTAACCGGTACTTACCAGTATCCACTTTGTAGGTCTAGGGTAGAAAACCATGTTGACCCATTTAGTGATTCTAGAGAGTCATCAATACGAGGTAGGGGTTGCGCATCCTTGATGGTGACATCATTCAATTTTCTATAGTCTACACAGAACCGAGTGGACCCATCTTTTTTTTTACCAGGACTACTGGAGATGACCACGGACTGTAGGATTCCACTACTATCCCCTGCTTAAGCATCTCCTCTACTTGTTCCTTTTCCTTTTGTCTCATAATGAGATTTTGTCGCCTATAAGTTTGTCTAATAGGGGGCCCTTGAGTATGTATCTCGTGGGTGTGTCGGGTTCGGGCCGATCCGTGGTCCCCTTCATCTTGAGCAAACACGTATCTGTAAGTCCAGAGCAATTCATGTAAGGTAGTGGCTTGATCTGACGTTAATTGTTTCGGGATCTCAGGTAAGTTAACTGGTCCGTTAGTTCCAACAGTGGTGGGTTGTGCGGGTGTAACTTGTCCTAACAGCTTTCCCTTTTGATAATTGATCGTGTCATCGCCAAAGTTAGTCAGAACTAATTTCCTCTGGTCGGTAGTAATAAAGGTGGGAGATATTCTCACTTAATTCTGTTCATCGGGTTAAAAAATCACGGCAGTCTTTCCCCGGGATTTAGGAATTTCTATCATTCTCCAAAATCTAGGGGGAATAGAAAGTTTCCTTGTGGTAGCTACTATTTGAGGTCGTAGGGTGGTCGTCGTGTCTTTCAGCCCGCACTGTATAGTTACCCCCAACTGAATCATGAGATCTATTCCCAGATATCCATCGACTCCGCTATTAGATTTTCCTGATAGAACACAAACATTTGTGGTGAATATAATTCCCTTCCATTGTACCACCACCGTATTAGTTCTCCCTAGAATCGTCAATGGTTGACCCCCGGCTCCTGACAACTGAATTCTAGTTTGATTTAATGGCCCTACATCTTTCCGACTATTCCTCACAAAATTCTCCTAAAGACAACTTCTGTTTGCCCCTGTATCAATTAACATGTTCGCAGCTTTCCCATTTATTACTATGGTTTCACAAGGCGTTTGTCTCTCTAATATATTGACCTCACTATATCGCCCTTCTATGTGAGGTTTAAGGGGAAATTTTCTCCCTCTTCCGGCATTGTGATTTTTGACTGGGTTTCTGTCTCTATGTACTCTACTGGAAGCATTCCCCCCTGGTTTGGATCTGTCACCCTTGGTAGGGGTCGATCATTTAGAGGTGTGGAGGTGTGGGCCTTGAGTTAAATCTAGGTGTTGGGGTTTGGGGACGGTTGGAACATTTCCTAGCTAGGTGTCCGGTTTGTCTGCATATAAAGCATCGGATCATTGTTCTCTGATACCCTTTGTTTGGGTTTTCCTCCTCCCCTTTATTTTTCTCCTCTTTGAACTCTCTGGCTTCCATTATTTTCTTAATCACCTCCATGAGTTCCTTAGTGGTAGTCACTTCATGGATAATGCAGTGCCTTCTAACTTCCACAGGACATGCTTGAATCATAATCTCTCTGATTTCTGTTTCCTGGCTCTCTTGGTCCATGTGGGGGTATGCAAGTTTGACATTTTTCGTGATCTCCCTCCTCAGGGTTCTCACATTTTGGCCGTCTAGTTTCATACTCTTTAGTTTGTCTCTGGCCTTCCTTGTGGAGGTTTCTCGGCCAAATTCTTCAATTAGAGCACTCCTAACTTTTGCCCATGACACTAGTCCCTCTAGATGTACTCTTACATCGTTCAGGGCCTTGCCTAAGTGTGCCTTTCCATAGGCGATCTTCTCTCCATCTTCTCCTACATCAAGTAGCGTGAATTGACATTCTAATTGTTCAATCCATAGCTCGATTTCTTCTTTCGCCTCTTCCAATAATCTGAACGGTAATACTGCCGTCATTATGTCTGATCTGTTAGATAAATATACTCAATCTAAACAATTGGTCGAATCCCACCAGTTGCCACCAAAATGTAGTACTTATTTTCTTTTTCTAAATATACTACTAAGGTGGGGAATAATTTGACAGTTATTTAAAAGTTTGTATACTTTATTCCAAACTTACTAATAGCTTTATGCTAACCTAGTAACTATTTCTCTGTTCGGGCCGAAATTAGTTCAATACACAGATTGAATATTTCGTCAACCCACAATAGATTGTACATTGGAACTCGAGAGCTCCCGTTACCACCTATTTGGATTCCCGCTATTCAGGTATTGACTCACTTCGACTTCGATCCAAAGACACGTCACTAGTCTCCAAAATAATATAGTTTTACCGGGCCCTACTGTGTCTACTCAAGAGACCAGGGCATTAATAAATCTGACCTTTATTTCCCTATCTAGAACACTAGATATATTATTAACTAAACTCCAAAATAATATAACTTTACCGGGCCCTAATTTGTCTACTCAAGAGACCAGGGCGTTACTACATATGACCTTTTAGTGGAGCAGATAACTGCAAATTTCAGGAGAATCGTTCATTTCCGGAAACAAGCACCAAATTTGGCACACATACTCCTTGGGGATTTCTCTTTTGATAAAACCCGTTAGCCACCTAAAAATTCAAGATGGCCACCATTGAATATACAGAAATATTGCATTTCGCAATAAAATCGCAAAGACTTGTCCTATTTGAATGATCTTGGTGTCAAATCATCCATTTTTCACTATGTAGAATCCAAATTTGGAACCATGGACTTACTCACTAGCTTCCTTGTACCATAATATCAGTCCCGGAATCCTAATATTCTGCTAAATTAGAGGTTCATGTTACGTCTGACTCGGCTAAAATGCATGGTAGTGTATATCATAGTAGTGTTAGAGGTTTAGTATGTGTAGCATCTTCCTGTACAAGGCTTCCAAACTGGACATGACACCATGCGGTGGGGGGGGGGGGGGGGGCACGTTGAGAGACTTGCAGCGGAAGGTGTAGTGTAGTAGCTCAACAGAGCGGATGTCAACGCACAGCCAGGGCACACTGGTGGCACTGCTGCTGTGAAACTCAGCGTGGGGTTCAGTATCAGCTGAATAATTAGTTTAGTGTAGCTAAATAATTAGTTTAGTGTTCCAAGTGCTGTCTAATAAGCCCCGCATCAGTTAGCTACTGTAGATTACATGTAGTTTAACATAGATGTTTAGTTAGATAGCCGCGCCTGAATTGACAGGGTGTGCCAGCGCGGGAGAGCTGAGCCAAGGGTAACGGGGCTTTACATTGCTTTGCATGTAGTTACCTGGATGGTGTACAGATCGCACGGGACTTAAATGATACTGGATGAACGATCGGCTAGGTGTAGGTCATATATTTTTATTCCCGAACCTAGTCGTATCCCATACCTTATTGTGCATGATCGTGATCAAGGTGGTAAAAGGATAACCCCTCGGCCTTGATTCACTGAATACAGATAATTATCATACTGTGATTATCTGTTATATCTGTTATCATATAACATACTGTGTTATATCATACTGTGATTATCTGTTATATACTGTGATTAACTGTTATCTATTATATCTGTGTTACAGATAATTATCATACTGTATTCACCAAGATGGCAAATACAGATCCAGGACCGTCTAAATTCCGGACTGACTGGAGCAAGTGTTGTCTTTGCCAGAAGAAGAAGAGTGAAGAGCTCAAGTCACCACGTGCACAACAACCACAAGAACATGATGGCTACACTATGATTGCGACTACAATTCCCCTCTTTCACGCAATTAATGAGATGCCTATTGTTCTGGATCCAGCCAGACTTGATGATGGTGGTGGCATTGAAGAAACTCTGAGGAGGAACAAGCCGCAGTATCACCAAAGTTGTCGCCTTATGTTCAACAACACGAAACTGGAGAGAGCCAGAAAAAGAAGAGCAGAGAGTGCTCAGCCAGTAGAATGCCAGACCAAGCTGCGTAGAACCAGCCTTGAAGGCCAAACGTGTTTCATATGTGAAAAAGAAGCCCCATCCTCTGAACTCAGACAAGTTATGACGATGAACCTCAATAACAGACTTAATGAATGTGCCCAAACTTTAAATGACGGAAAACTTCTTGCAAGACTCAGCGGTGGAGATGCTATTGCACAGGAGCTCAAATACCATTTTGCATGCTTGACAGACCTGTACAATAGAGAGAGGACGTACCTCAGAGTCACCAAGAGACTGGAACAGGAACGTGCACCCGAAGAGGATGCCCACCCACAGGCATTCTCAGAGCTAGTCACATATCTAGTGGAGACCACCAGATTTGGCGAGGGTCCTGCAGTCTTCCGACTTGCAGACATAGTTCACCTGTATGCCCAGCGCCTGGAACAGCTGGGTGTTGATGCACCTGCTGTCAACTCCACAAGACTGAAGGAAAAACTGCTGTCAGAAATACCTGAGTTGGAAGTGCACAAGCAGGGAAGGGATGTTCTTCTGGCTTTCCAGAAAGATGTGGGCTTTGTCTTGTCAGAAGCCTCTGACTATTATAGTGAAGCTATTATCCTTGGCAAAGCAGCTAACATCTTGCGAAGACATATGCTGGACCACAAGTCCACATTTGATGGAACCTTCCATGAGGGGTGCATCGAGCAGGCCATTCCACTCACTCTTCTTCAGTTTGTGGCCATGCTTGAACATGGAGCGGACATCAAATCTCAACTGAGGTTTGGCGCATCAAAGACAGATCTAGCAATTGCTCAGCTGCTTCAGTACAACTGCTACGCAAGGTACAAAGAAGGAGCAGCAACTCACAGACACGCCAAAGACAGAGAGACCCCATTCCCTGTTTACATGGGGATGTCCGTCTACACAAAGACCAGAAAGAGAAAGTTGGTGGAAATGCTTAACGAGCATGGCATCAGCATTTCATACGACAGGGTGCTACAGATATCTGCACAGCTGGGAGATGCAACAGTCAGCAAGTACGTGAAGGATGGGGTGGTCTGTCCACCAGTTCTGCGAAAAGGGCTGTTCACCACATCAGCCATGGACAACATAGACCACAATCCCACTGCAACGACAGTGACCACTTCTTTCCATGGAACCAGCGTCTCTGTTTTCCAGCACCCAATCAAAGAAGACAAAGGTGAAGAGCGTGGACAGCTGATGTTCGGAGAGGAGAAAGTGAAGACAGTTCCAGAACTTTCAGACTCCTTCACCAATGTCTGGCCCGCCTTCTTCACCAAGAAGAAACCCTCTCCTCCCCAGAGTGGTGTGACACACCCAGACACCAGTCTGCTGAGGCCACAACTGGCAATGGAGTATGAGTGGCTGGAGAAGGTCACTGTGACAGATGGGCCAGTGGATGTGGCTTGGTCAGCCCACCATTCTTCACAGAAGAGAGGAAAGCCATTTGAGGTCAGCATTACATCACATTTGCCTCTGCTGCGAGATCAGGCCCACTCGGTTGCTACAGTCAAGCATGTGATGGACAAGATCAAGGAGATAGTGGCATTTCTGAACCCCGGTCAGGTGCCAGTCATTGCTGCTGACCAGCAGTATATGCAGTATATGCAGTAGCCAAGCAGGTCCAGTGGCACTGGCCTGAAATCTACGGTGAGGACAAGTTCGTCATAATGTTCGGAGGCTTGCATATTGAGATGGCGGCACTGAAGTCCATTGGAACTCTACTCCAGGACAGTGGTTGGACAGGAGCCCTCTTGGAGGCAGGCATAGCATCTCCTGGGACAGCAGATTCATTTCTGACAGCTTCGAGCATCACTAGGACACGACAGATGCACCAGATAACAGCATGCAGTCTGTACAAGCTTCTGAAGGCAGCCCACGCGGACTGATCGAAAGAGACAGATGAACAACCCGAAGAGGTGTCTAGCTTCGAAGCTTGGTGTGAGCATCGCAAACTGCAAAGTCCCCAGCTTCATTTCTGGTATATGGTGCTGTCAATGGAACTGGTGATCCTTTTGTTGATCCGATCATTCAGGGAAGCCAACTTCTTCCTGTACTGTAAGTCACTGGCTGAGCTGATACCGTACTTCTTTGCCAACAATAATGTAAACTATGCACGGTGGCTTCCGATCCACTACAGAGACATGGTGACCCTGGAACAGAAGCATCCTCAGCTGGCTCAGGAGTTCCAGAGTGGAAACTTTGTTGTACACAAATCGAGCCGACGTTCTCAGCAATGGCTATTGACCAAGCTCACGAGCAGGCCAACGCTGTCATCAAGGCAGACGGGAGTGTGATCGGCGTGACTGAAGACCCATCAGCACTGAGAAGATGGATGATAGCTGGTCCTCAAGTCAGCCACTTGGTTGCACAGTATGAGGCAGCATGTGGGACCAATGAGGGTACTGAACACACCAGCCACCATGAGGAGACAGAACTAGCACAAAGAGTGTTCCTTGAGAAAGTAGAAAAGCTCTCACAATCCATGACAGATATGTGCAATCCTTTCCAGGAGGAGAGTCGGGACCTGCTTTCGCTTGATACAAAGGATATTGCTCACACTGCCGCAGAGCTGATTGGCACACACCTTGAGAAAGGCAAGGTCCGTTTCCAGGAGTTTATGAAGGGACTGGAAGGGGAAGAAGAATCCACCTTCTATGAACCAATCAAGAAGAACAGGGTTGACTTTTTCCGACAGGTACCAGCCTCTGTTGACTCTTCAAAGGAAAAAGTGCTGAAGGAAGACTGTCAACTGTTCTCCAAGCTGTTCATATCATGCCAGAGCAGAGAGTGTGACTTGAAGGAGTTCTTCCGTCATGAGAACCAGTCACATCCTGCTGCCCTCAGTGATGGTGGAAAGCTCCACACCTGTCAGAAATCCCACCTCACTACCATTCTTCAGAGCCAAGTTACAACCCCTGAGGCAGAGCCAGACGCCGACACCATCATCATTGATGGTGCAGCGTTGGTGAACAGTCTGCCCCCACGGAGTTCAAAGACGTTCGAAGAGTACGCAATGCTCGATGTCCTTCCTAGAATACAAGCATACTCTACCAAGTACAAGAGAACAGACATTGTGTTTGATGTCTACCGGCCATCTAGTCTGAAAGCTGAAACTAGATCAAAGCGAGGACGCGGGGTGAGACGCAAGGTGACAGGGAAGGGCAAAATTCCCTCAAACTGGCGAAACTTCCTGAGAGAAAATGACAACAAAGCCGAGCTGTTCAACTTTCTGGCTGATAAGATTGCACGTGTGGCCACACCAAATGTGGTCATTGTGACCAAGGAAGAAGATGCTGTCAGCAACCGCACTATCAATCTGGCGGGGGTGGCACCGTGCAGTCATTAAGAAGCTGACACACGGATCTTTGTGCATGCCAGGCATGCAACAGAAGCAGGCAACAAAGTCATCATGGTCAAAGCCAGCGACACAGATGTTGGCGTCATCGCAGTCAGTGTTCTGCAGGCACTTCAGGAGCTAGGTCTGCAGCAGTTGTGGGTTGCCTTTGGCCAAGGACAGAACCTGAGGTGGGTTCCTGTACATGACTTGTGTTGCACTCTTGCAGAAAAGAGCAAAGGGATGCTCTTCTTCTATGCCTTCACTGGCTGCGATGTCGTTTCAGCATTCCGTGGCAAAGGGAAGAAGTCTGCTTGGCCAACCTGGGATGTTGGTGATGAGGCTTCCGGTGTCTTCAGCAAACTCATCCAGTACCCACCGGTAGTTGATAATGAAGACATGGAGACCTTGGAGAAGTTCGTGGTCATGATGTACGACAGATCCAGCACAGCTGAAGGTGTCGATGATGCGAGGTTGGACATGTTTGCTCGGAAGCAGAGGCCGTACGAAGCCATTCCTCCAACCCGAGCAGCACTGAAGCAGCATGTGAAGCATGCTGCCTACCAGGCGGGCTGCATCTGGAGTCAGTCAACAGTACGTCAACCAGAATGCAGACTCCTGCCAACTGGGGCTGGACTAAGAAAGGAGATCTGTGGCAGTTCGTTTGGACAGAGCTCCCACCCATTGCAGAGAGTTGCCAGCAGCTGACCAAGTGTGGATGCAAGTCGGAATGCTGCGGTCGATGCAAATGCTACTGCTTTGGTCTGACCTGCACGGCACTGTGCAGCTGCAGATGCGAGGTTTAGAAGCGTTGTAGTATACTCATCCAGGCAGCAAGACAATAAGTGATAAACAAGTATAGGCCTACTTCCTACATGTACATCCAATAATATATCGGACTGATGGTGCCTATGATATGGGCACTTTTTACCCTAATTATGATTCCGGGACTGATATTATGGTACAAGGAAGCTAGTGAGTAAGTCCATGGTGTTCCAAATTCGGATTCTACATAGTTGAAAAAATGCTATGATTTGACACCCAAGATCATCAAAATAGGACAAGTCTTTGCGATTTTATTGGCGAAAATGCAATTGTTTTCTGTATATTCAATGGCGGGCCATCTTGAAAAATGGGCCGCCATTCTTTGAATTTTTAGGTGGCTAACGGGTTTTATCAAAAGAGCAATCCCCAAGGAGTATGTGTGCCAATTTTGGTGCTTGTTTCCAGAAATGAACGATTATTCTAAGTTATCTGCCCCACTATTTATCTCCCTATCTAAAACACTCTCTATATTCATAATTATATTCTCATAACCCTATATAATATATCTACTCAAGACCGACTCAGGGCGTTACATACATTAACTATGACCTCTATCTCCCTATATCTAGACACAATTATCTTATATTAGATATTCTCTTTAACCCTATTACCAATAAACTCTGGATACCACGCTATCCACCACGACTTTCCAATAATATCATATCAACAAATGGTATGCATATGTATCAGTATCATCACAAACACCTTAATATCGAACAATATTCACCCGCTTAATCCTCTACATATCTATTTTATTATACCACAATATTAGCCTTGACTTATATACCTTCGTAATGCTTACAACGGAACCGACGGAACATTCTTTTAAACAGTTTTTTTTATGATTGACAATGTTTCCTTTATAAACAAAAATATTACCCTAGTTTATAATACTTGGACTAGTGTCATCTTTATACCACTTTCTCCAAAAACTAGCGCTGATTCTTAACCCTGCAAACTAATTCTTTATTCCCCTTAGGAGCCCTATAGTTGCCCTTATCTATTTAGGGAATCAATCCCATCTTACTTTAATGTTAATGTCTATTTGCTGTCCGCCTATACACCCGATCCTATACTATTGATAGAAAATGGCATGGAGCCGTCTCTGTCAAGACTAACTAATATATCTCTGATAACACATCATCCTTTTATTTCTTTTCATAAGTCTAATATGCTTTCTCATTGTATACTATAAGGAAACACATCAATTATTATTGGTTGGAAACCACTGGGTTTGGTCAAGCATTTTCTCTCTTTCTCGAAATCTTGGTTACGGTCCCAATATGGGCTCCTTTTAAAAATAGAGGACAGTTATTAGGTATCTACTGGAACACACTTCACCACCTCAGAGCCGGCCAATAGCGCAACTGGGAATCTGCGCTCCCATCTACTATTTGTCGTCCCTCTTGAATCGCTTGGCTGTAGGTGTGCAAACAGCGATTGTGTGTACGACAGGCGGCCAGATACTGAAGGTGTATCCCGCCTAGTAGGGGCGGAGTGGATACCAGGCCCGAGGTGGGAACTTTACTGAAACTGGAGGAGTGGGCTGGAAGGCTGGAACAAGTGGAATCCAAGTTTCCATGGCGTGAGCCCAAAAGCTGAGGAGGAGAATGTGGGGTTGCAAGAAGTTCGCCCAGTGGAGTCCGAGAGGTGAATGAACTCTGCAGCTTCCCCCTTCCCCTATTGATATAGCCCCCCGTCTCCCGCTTTCCGGCGGCTGTGATTTGGTTAGTGATGAGCCGCACGCAGGCCAGGTCGTTGCTTTGGCACGCGCCGGCTAGAAATATTTCCTTCATTCGCTTTGGCTCTTTTCTCTTCCATAATAAGTTTCCTGGAAGCTGGTTTGCGAATGTCTTTTTTTTTTTTTTTTTTTTTTTTTAGTGGCTTATGGGAGTATAAGGGCGGGCACTGATTGCATTAGACCTATTGCAACCAGGAGGAAACGGCCTGTGGAGAGGGAGCGAGAGCGAGCGTAAAGGTGAAGCTGTATACGTAGCGGTCAAGCTACGTCAAAGGGGACATTTATCAACGCCTTAGCAAAAATCGATGTAAATGACATCCACGTTTTTCTTTTCTTCTAGCGCTTTAAGAATTTTGTCATAGTGTTCCAAAAGTAAGTTGTTGAGAGAAACATAATATTCCCGCTCTGAAACCCATGTTGACCGGTGTTGTGTAGTTCATTTGTCTCCATGAATGTTGACATTTTTCTTCGCAGGACTCGTTCGGAAAAACTTTACTGATGTGACAGGTTAGAGCTACCGGGCGGTAGTTTTTTTGGTAGTGCTTTACTCCCTCCATTTTATGCAGTGGGGGCAATTATTGCGGTTTTCAAGCTATCTGGTATGTCACCAGTGTCTAGACTCCTTCTTCACATTATCAGCCAGAGGTTTTGAGAGGTTTTCCTTACATTTCTTCATTAGGATCGAATTCCATGGAGTCCGGGCCTGGTGCCGAGTGGGATGGCATGTTGGAAATGGCATCTTCTCGTCTTTTATATTTTCAAAATAATTTGAAGTAAAATTCTATTTATTTATGTTATGTATTATATTTTTATTTATTTATTTCCATTTTATTGTGATTTATTTATTTAATTATTTTGTATGTTTTGCTAATAAGTCCAACATAATATTATGCACCCATGTTATAGTTTGCAACGGGAGGTGCTAGGAGTTTGTCAATTGAGCGTTTAAGAAGAGGGGGGGGAAACTGGGACCGGGATTTTTGTCATATAATGGAGATTGGATTAATATAAATTATTCAGTAGGTATATGTGAATTCCCTTTCAAAACTAATGTCTTTCTGGTACTCTATACAAAAACATTCCTAGTGTGCATTTCCTGACTCACAAGGTTACCCTTCATATTATTTTCCGGTACACCTTTTTAGCCGGAGGAAGCGGAGGGTGGGGAGAGAGACTTCTACTTTGCGACTATCAACTATCCCTGTCTAGTAGTATAAAGTCCGGACCACCTAGTAGGGACTGCAAGGGCTGTGTGGTCTGAGTATCTGTGTAACTCTCTCCCTCTCTCTCTCTATGTGTGAAAAATCAGCATTGGCTGTGACAGATGAGGTAAAGACACAAATGCAGGAGTAGGACCCAAGTTTAAATAAACGTTTCGCCTGACACGGCTTCTTCAGTAATAAACATCAACATGGGGTACAGTCAGGCGTATATTATCCAGTGCCAAGAGGAAACAACAAAAACTAAAAACAACATGAACCGATGATTAATGAATCCCCTGGTTTTCCATACGTTAACATACAATGCAAGAGGTTTGGCTAGAGAGAACGAACCTTTATTTAAAATAATAGTGTTGTTCAGTACTATAAGGGCAGATTCATTAGTGTTGTTCAGTACTATAAGGGCAGATTCATAGTGTTGTTCAGTACTCTAAGGGCAGGATCATATTGTTGTCACAGTACTATGAAGGGCAGATTTAATAGTGTTGTTCAGTACTATAAGGGCAGATTCATAGTGTTGTTCAGTACTATAAGGGCAGATTCATTAGTGTTGTTCAGTACTATCAGTGCAGAATTCATAGTGTTGTTCAGTACTATAAGGAAGATTCATAGTGTTTGTCATTACTATAAAGGGCAGATTCGAAGCACCTACGTTTGACGATTATTGGTTTCAAATTTGATCAACTTTGCTTCATTATAGTTCATGTAATGGCCTGTATCTAGTTGGGGAATTACTGTGGCGTTATTTGGTCTGAATTTCTTGAGATCAATTTTATGTTCTTTGATTCTCTTATTTATTCATCTGTATGTCTCCCCAATGTCTATAATATACCAGTGTCCCTCATGATTGTAATATATACAGGAGACAAGCACAGACTCCTCACTACCCCTCCTGCCCACCCCACCACCCACTTCGGTAATTGGGAATATTAGCCACATTATGTATGTAACCGTTGTATTCAGATAAAACTATGACGCCAAACAAACTGTTGAGGTAATGAAGAAGAATATAATAGAGTCCCTCATATGATTGTAGATAATTTGTAGTATTGCATAATCATTTATGTCGTGGGAAATATTAGTTCACATCAGGAGTGTAATACTTGTATTCAGCAAAATATGACCGAATAACCGTTGATGTAATGAAAAATATAAAGAGATCCCGCATATGATTGTAATATATTTGTAGTATTGCATAATCATTAATGTAGGGGAAATATTAGTCACATCATGTAGGTAATAATTGGAGTCAGCCAACTATGACCTCAATAACCCTTGGTGTAATGACAAATATGAAGTCTCATCATCTAATTGCAATAGTTTTTGTAGTGCTAT